>OMKP01021390.1:9846-20083 GCA_900302375.1 Bathygadus melanobranchus
GTAGTTTGCCATTAATGTGGAGAGAAAAAAAACATTTGAATAAACAAGCCACAACAAGATCAACAACAACATAATATTCTCTTTAGACATATTTATTAATGCTTTACACACACACGTTACGTGATGGAGGTAACAAGATTCATATGACACTCAATTGACTTGGCATACAAAGAACGAAACTACACTAGAAAGACTGGTTATGGGAGCTGTATACGTAGCTGTATATGTAGACACTAGATAGCTTTGACGCTAAGCATGGTCTTTTTTTCTAAAATGGAGTCAATCAATCAATTTCTTGGTCCACATTTTCATTTGTCGTGGCGCACGCGTCCTGTCTCTCCCTCCTTTACTCTTTCAGCCAGCCCAGCAGCTGAGGTACGTAGTAGGTGATGATGATGTCAGCACCTGCCACAGAACACAGAACACACAGCCAGAATGACGGCAACCCACCAAGGCGTTTTAAAGAGTAGCGGTAGGACGCATAGTAGCCGCTTGCTTCCGACTGGCACACTAGTGCCCCCCGTATGGAGGGTGCAGGGTGCAAACCCACCACTCACTTGTTATACTTACATTTAGCTAGCCACGGATAGCTTGGAGATGGTTAAGGCTCGATATAAAGTTGCAAATAGTAAACTTTGGGAATAGGATGTTAAACGTTGGAATTGGATTGTAGATATGGTTAGATTTAGCTCAGGTTCCTTCGATCATTGATGCATTAGTCCTTCCTGGCAATATCTTTTTGGCTAATGACACCACTGGAGTCAATGCGGAATCAGGTAAACACACGCACACACGCACGCACGCACACACGCACGCACACACACAGCTCTTCTCACCTGCCCTGCGGAAGGACGTCATGGACTCCATCACGGCGGCCTTCAGATCGAAGGCTCCGGCCTGAGCGCCGTGCCACAGCATGGCGAACTCCCCGGACACATTGTACACTGCCAGCGGGTGAGTCGGGTGCTGGAGAGCAACCAGTCAGTTCAAGTAGGTTTATTTATAGAGCGCTGAAACACTTCACTAACCCTCAAAGGGCTTTGCAAGCGCACATTCAATACATTCAATAGAATATATTAAAAACAGCAAACAAGCAGGTGGCACACCCTGGAAACCTTTAAGGGCCCCTATTTTACCACCAGGTGTGAGTGTGATTGGCTCACACCATCACCATGTGATTGGCTTACAAGCTGTTTCAACATTGTCATGTGACTAAAACTGTCATTGTGACATCACAAGTGGGAGTGTCCACCCAGATGTGTGATGACTAGATCAGTCTACCCAGTGGAATGTACCAACTGGTAGACTTAAATATCACTGGACACTACCACTTGTGATGTCACAGTGGCTTTTCAGGGGCTCCTCCAACACAGGACAGGAACCTTCAGGAACCACAGGAATCATTTTACATTCACTTGCTGTGAAGTACACGGTAACACCCAGGATCAGACAGTAGATCATCGATCTGATCGAGTGAGTTCAATTCGATAGATACGTATCGGGAGGGAGTGTTGATGTAGTAGGCCTGTATTTTCCTCCCCTTCTCGCCCAGAGAGAAACTGGCTTGGAATATATTGGCCCACAAAATGCTTCTAGGATTAAGGCCAAGACAAGTTTGGCTTTTCCAACAAACAGACCAGACTAAGGGGGCTACAACACAATAGATAGGCTCAAGTCGATCATGGGAGTCAGGGAATAATCCCAACGGAAAATAAGAGAGCCGTTTTAAGTAACACACATTGAAAAGGGCCCATGTTTTAAAAGTATGCCGTGTGTATCAATTGAATACAATAATAGTGATTGTAAAACTAATAAATAGTCACCTACCTTGTCTTTGACTTCTCTCACCATGTCCAAATAGGGGAGTCCAGGTTTTACCATCAGCATGTCGGCTCCTTCTCTCACATCCCGCTCCTAAACCATTCCATTCAACATCACACAGTTGCATCTCTCATCTCTGTCGTATATCTCATATATCACACATGGGCTGAAATCCGCATTGAATCTTACCACAGCCCGCAACGCCAGTCCCCTAGCACCAGGGGGCAGCTGGTAGCAGCGCCTGTCTCCAAACGCAGGCTTGGACTGGGCAGCATCTCTGCATGAACGCACATATAAACAAATGAATGTTCATGTCAGCAATGCTTAGGCTATTTGAATTTCTGGATTTGGCACACCTACCTGAAAGGGCCATAATAGCAGGAGGCAAACTTTGCACTATAGCTCATCACTGAAACCTAAAACAAAACAGAAACACACACAAACACAATTGTATGTTATCCATTATAGAGCCATGATTTTATTAGTTATCATGATCCACTTCTGATAGCCATTTTGCTTTAAGCTTTTTGAGGTTTCAAGTGAAACTTCATAACATATTTTAAGTCGCTTTGGACAAAAGTGTCTTTAAAGTGATTTTAAACGAGACATATTGTGCATGGCTTTGGTCCAGCGTACCTTGTTGCCCAGTTCATTGGACATCAGTGCCTGTTTGATAGCCCTCACCCGTCCATCCATCATGTCGGAGGGGGCGATGATGTGACAGCCTATCAGAGCGAAGCAGGAAGTCGTAACCCAGCCATGATTTCATCTTTACAATACCATGAATAGATCTATTGCGACTAATTGCGACTCCAAATTAGTTTTAATTTTAATTAATTATCAACGTCCTCATGTAGTAACATGTCTATTTTTGGGAAGAACTTTTCAGCCCTGTATATGTCACATCCAATATCTACAGTATATTCAATGTTAAATAACTCAAATACATACAAAATACAAAAGAAAAGTTGGAGAGTAGTACTGACCAGCCCTGGCATACGCTAGCGCCACCTCCCCTAAACGCAAGCAGCTTGCGTCGTTGTCCAACGTGCCGTCCTCACGTAGAATACCTGAAACAACATCGGACACCTTCATCACAACGTCAGCGTGACGTACGTTCAGGCGCAGGTGCCATTTGTAAGGTCTGAGTGAATAGAAACGAATAGAAACGCATACGAACGAAAGACACGCATACCGCAGTGTCCGTGCGCAGTGTAAGGACACAGACAGACGTCGCAGGCGATCAGCAGGTCAGGGAACAGAGAGCGGATCTTCTTCACGCCCAACACCGCTGGCGTCTGGTCTGTGTCTGCACCAGACCCTCTGTCGTCCTGCAGGTAGAACATGCGTTCACAGACAATGTGCTTTTATTATGTACACAAACATGAATAGACAATTAAGTCTAAATCAAATACGTATGACTTTTTATGAATTACTTTTTGGCCATTAACCAGAAAACGGTTGATTCCTAATAAATGTAATTATATTCAATAAAACACTGTCCATAAATAGCTAATAGGCAGTAATAAATGAGTAATTACCGACATATTATCCATCCAAATTAAACATTTACTTAATCAACACAATTCCCCGTAATTGCCTCCTTACCTTTTCTATTTTTGCAGGAACACCAAATATCAGCACACATTTTAAGCCGTTATCCACAAGAGGGCGCAGCATTCCCTCAAGCTTGTTAACACCATACCTCAGATGAAAAACGCCAATCAATAATTAATACACTTTTTAGGCATAGTGTTATTACGCTTACAGCAGAATGTTCAGTTGTCTTTCGACAAATGTGTTACTTTTTTGTAAGTCGCTTTGGATAAAAGCGTCTGCCAAATGCTCTAAATGTAAATGTAAATGTAAGTCACAAGTAAAACAAACATCGCACTCATTTCATTTCATGTCATGTTCATGTGATGTTAAGTCTAAATGTTAAGTCTGCCACGTTAATTTCTTCCAAGATATTCCAAAGCTGACTGAATCCAAAAGGACACATGGACATAAAGGAGGGAGGTCGCTATTGTGAGGTACAATGAACTAACAGATTCCCCTCTTATCTGCGTTCAGCTTTGGCTTTGGGTCCACCCCTAACTGTATTTATCTAAACACGACAGACAGGGCAGCTTCTTATGACAACAAAAGTACAACTGATGTGTTTGTTGGGAATTTTTACTGATTTGGGTGAGCTCTTTGTTATTTATTCATACTGTAATGCAGTGTGACGTTGGTTATAATAATTAACATTACACTGATCAAATCCCTCTACACATGCACACAAGTTAGGTCTTCATTTCAATGTTTGTGATGAGCAGGAGGATCATAACAGAGTTGGTTACATGTATTATATTTATTATTATTATTATACAGGTTTGAGACAACTCCAACCATCACACATGTGTTGCTCCTAGTCACGACCCTTACCTGGCCTGACCTGGAAGACTTGCAATAGGCTCCACTGCATCCTCACTGTCTCTGTGAAAGAAATAGAATAAATATAATTGAAAAAAAAACATAATAACAAAAAATGACATGACATGACATGACATTCTTTCATATATAATAATGGCTACTTGGCAAATGCTCCAGTCACAGTTTATCCATGCCCAACGTTGTTGCATGTTTTCCCAACCTTGATAAGTGTGTTATGTAGACAAATGTTCACGATACAATAGCATCATATTGTAAAACAAAGATATTTACGTTATAAAGATCGGGTAGATGAGGTTTTCAGGTCTTAAATTCGCTGCACATGTCTGCCAGCATCTCAGTGTTGGATGAAAATAACCACTGTGGAGCACAGACTCGACTGGCTGCATTTTGGATATCTGCTGAAACATAACAACATCAACACGTTTTAACTTAAAAGTTACTTTATAGTTGTACCTTGTTGTGTTGGCATAGGACATTATGTCCAGCCAGACATCTGTTCTGATATCACCAAGTCACCGTGAAACCTGCTCAACCACGCGTGATGATAATTAATGCCTTTCCAAACAAATACCTCACCCAGCCAGCAGCCATAGACATGGTGTAATATATGAGTTTACTGGAGATAAAACATCGTATATTACAACGTCATTCATGTGTGAGGGTTTGGTGCTGTATGTACAATAGTCACAATAAAACATAGAATAAAAAAGGAATGGTGAATAGAAAAGGTGAAAACGTATCCCCAATATAATGCATATTTATGTCTTTACGTCTTCATTATAGATCCAAGTTCAAAACTCACTCACACTTCTTTTGAAAGTGGGCTGTCAAAAGGCAGGACATTTACCGACAGCTCATTAATAAATATAGTGTCAGTATATGAACCTTTTGGCAGCATGTATGATTAGTTAAACGCAATTATGTAAAACCAAATAATGATATGACATGTGCATATCCAAGGTGACTTATTTTTAGGCGAATATTTGCTTTAAAAAGTGCCTACCCTTGGAAAGTGCGCTAAGCCTGGAGTTCCTCCTTCCTTCCTTGCTTGCGTTCTTACTACTTCATGCGGCAGCGTGCGGCCACCGTAGGAAGCGTAGTAACGTAAGATCTCGCGATAGTGTGTGGCCAACGGCCACGGTAGGAAGTGTACGGTTAAGATCTCGCGATAGTGTATGGACAAGGGCTACCGAAGGAAGCGTAGTGAGTTAAGATCTCGCGATAGTGTACGGAGGACGAGAAAACAGCAGCTCACCAGCGTCAGTCCAATATTTTAGCTACCACATACATGGACATAACGACTTATACTGAAACGATCGTATGACAAGGTAAATAAACAATGTGACATGAATACCATTTACTCCACAGTTATACGTTGCTAAGATATATGGTCTTTTGAGCCCGATATTGAGCACATTTCATTGCTCGCTCAGTGTCAGTTTACTTGGCTACTAGCACTGTAGTGTTGGCTTCAAATATTGATGAAGTGTAGCACTAAATCTTAATGTAGCACCACGCTTGATGCGTTATTTGCATGACTAGGAAAAACATAACACTAATAAACCAGCGTTCCTAATTAACCTAATGAAATAATCACATAGCAGGGTGTGGACGTGGCTTGTAGGTGCATACTAAATCGACTGTATGTGTAGAGTAATATGTTAGCTGTCATGAGGTTTATGGAAAATGTACTGTGATCTACGTAATTCCGTATTTCATCTCTTTTGCTGCAGGCCCAAGGCCTATGGAGACACTGGCGGATTCTGTATGCGACCGGTTTTGGTCCAACCTCACGGCACGCCCCTACCGGACTCAAAGATGTAACCTAGGACTCGCCGTTACTTCCTGTGCCTTGCCGTACGACGTGTCCCCTCTGTCAGTCTAAAGGAACCGGAGTCTGGACTGACACACCAGCACGTGGTTTGGCCTCAGCCAATCAGACCCCCTGCTTTCATACTTCATCCTCACCTGTATCTGGTCTCATAACACCCCAAGCCGCGATGCTGTTCTCCCTTAGAGAACTGGTGCAGTGGCTGGGCTTCGCCACCTTTGAACTCTTCCTACACCTGGCGGCCATTTTGGTTTTCAGCATGCTGGTGGCGCTGCGGGCAGACATGTTCACGCCGACGCTGAGCTGGTGGCTGGTGTTCGTCCCGCTGTTCGCCGCAGACGGCCTCAGCACCTACTTCACGGCCATCGTGTCCATCCGCCTGTACCAGGAGAACGAGAAGCGGCTGGCGGTACTGCGGCTACTCTGGGTGCTGACGGTGCTCAGCCTGAAGCTGGTGTGTGAGGTGCTGCTGTGTCAGAAGCTGGCGGAGCAGGAGCAGGCCAGGGACCTCTGGTTCGGCCTCATCGTCTCGCCCCTCTTCATCCTGCTGCAGTTCCTGATGATCCGAGCCTGCCGCGTCAACTGAACTGGCGCCGCGATGTCGCGCTCAGGTCACGGGCGTCATGTGGCGTACCGGGGAGCAATCTTCGACAGCCATTTTGAGATTTGAAGCATTACACGGCCTTTCTGTTTGCATGCGTTTGAACTTCAGTGTGCCGATCTCGCTATTTCAGTTGACCTCAATTTAAGGACACACAGCGCAGTGCTCACAGCCATCGGGTAGATGCTATCCTAGTCGTTGTTCACGCTACGTAACAGCTAAGTTGTTTACATCTCTTCGATAGTTCGGTGAAACGTGTTCAAGATACCAACACTAAACAGAAAATAAAAAAAGTAACCCTTAAGAGATTTGAGTGACGTCACTCAAAAGTATCAGATAGTGGAGAGAGTACAAGAAAGTCCTTCATACACATTTATTTCAATAAGAAACAATCAGTTTTTCTCAATTGCCCTAAGAATAATGGGACTAATGATAGTAATGTATATTTTTGTAATGTACATCTAAGGGGCATATCTGAACCCTGGATGGCTGTACATATTTACATAATTCATATTTGGCAATGTGTCAGAAGCTAAATTGTCCTGGCTGTGTTTTTCCAAGTGTTTTGAAAATGCACAACATCAACACACACACACACTCTGTGGAAGGCAACTCCAGGGTCAATGTGTTTGTGACTGTTCTTTCTGTGCCCCGTGACAGTGCTGCTGACCCCACAGAAATAAAAATGTTTTGCATTTAGCATCATTGCAAAGCCCACCAGCTCTCTAGCATGGAGGTCAAGCCACTTGCTTGCACCAGAAGAACGCAATGGACTGGAAGTCACCCTCTCTCGCCAAACACATGTTTATTTGTACACTGTGCGTTACATCTCTAAGCCAATTCATTCATTGTGTACATGTTAAGGCCTGGTTTGCTCCTCGTGAAATTCACTGTAATGCATTCTTTCACGATGCACTTACTTTATTTATGTTCATATTTGCTGTTTTCGTACAGTTTATTTGTACGCTTGCTGTCACTTGTGTATATTTCTGTAAATAAACGGTCTGTAGGTACTTGTAAGTAAGGCGTATTCAAACATTGCATTTGACGAGGGTGCTGTATCTGCTTCATCATGAGTAAGTAATAAGGTGGGCATTCCACAAGGGGGCGGTATTTACATACAGTGCGGACTGATGCTCGTCTAAACTAAATTAGACAGATCATTTACTACGTATTCATTTCAATGCAGAATTTTCCAAGTAGAGGATATGAACTGATATTTGACCAGTACCTTTTAACAGAGAGAACGTTATTAGTATGCCTAAATCAACGTGTCTTTTGTACAAAAGCTGCTATTGTTAATTGATGCATGTTTTCATTGATCAGTTCTATTAATAATGTGTTGTAGTAGCCAAAAATAGCACCCGTAGTGCAGATGAATGTACTAAATGGATTAGAGTCATTATCGACAGTCACTGCAAAATTAATATCCTACCCCCATCCGTCAGAGACTATGCTTCCATTTTTTTTCCACACTATATTTAGTGAAGTACCGTGTGCACGCTTGAGTCATGAAGATGAATATTGCATGCATAATACATATCTTATGTTAAATGGTGAAATTGCAGACTTCCTGCGAGTGCGGCTGATTTTCAAATCAAACAGTTCTACGTTGAACATCATTCCCGAAAGGGTTACATATTCAGAAGGGGCTGGGCCAAACACTTGACGGACAGCCCGGTTTGGCCTAGTCAACAATAGAAGGGCAGTGGCTTGTTTCAGGAGGGGTGGGCGCCTATAATAAAAAAGGGAGTATTCTTAACCCTGTAAGACCAAAAGAGGTAGCTCCTTGGACTGCTTCACTCAACGCATCAGTATGACGTTGTCGGTCTACAGGTGCTAGTAGGGCGGGACCCAACAGACGGAGAATAGGGAGAGGATCGCTCCAGAGAGAGAGAGAGAGAAAAAAAGAGGCTGTGGCGATGCATGCACAATAAACACCGCCGCAGGTACGCGTATAGCTTTCTCTAGCTCGCCGTCTCACGTCGGGAAGACCCCGTCTCCTTCCTAAGCCCTGTGGAGACATTCTCTCTCTCCTCCACAATGTCTGGCGGAGATGTCCGTGTTCTCCGCCAAGAGGCCGGGCAGGAGAGCCCGAGGATGCCGGCCTGGAAACGAGAGATCCTGGAGCGAAGGAAAGCTAAAGGCAGCGGGTCTGGGGGAGCAGGTGCCGCGGCCGAGGCTTGTCCATCTGGGAGCTCACAGCGGGTTAATGGAACCGAAGCCCCGGGAAGCGACAGTGGCCTCAAAACAGACAATGGGACGAGTGCTGCCGGGTCCACTAGGAGCTACACGATCAGCACGGCCAACCAGCACGTCGGAGGCAAGCGTGGCACCCTCGCATCTCCAGACCTATCGCCGTTGAAGGCAAACAAAGACCCCTGGGTGTCTGCCGCTGATCTCCACGACACCGCGAAGACCACGGAGAAAGGGGGCAAAGGACCGGAGAGCTTGGTTCTGCATGACAGTTTGGGCCCTTTGCAAGAAAACCCCTTCATGAAGCTGGAGAAGGAGCGGAAGAGACTACAGGACCGAGAGAACGCGACTCGTCCCGTCCAGCACATACTAGAACTGTACGGCAGCGTTCCGGGAATTCGGACTATTCGAGCAGAGAACATCATAATAATAGAATCCGATCTGGACTACTTTGCGGAGGCCGGGTCCAAATTGCAACAAAATGGTGTGAGTAGTTATAGCTCCCTTAACGATCTCTTGGACCGGAGAGGGAATGCGGTTACAGAGATAAGGGCCAGGGAGGTGGTCATTTATGACACCGCGTTAAGTAAGAGCGAGGAGAACCTTAGTACTCTGGGCCGTAACGATTATGATTGCTCATCTTATGAGACGGGGGAGGGTCAAGGTAGGGTGAGCCGGATGCTTCAGAAGTTTGACTGCAATTATGGAAAACTGCAAAAGAAATCGCACAGCACGGAGAACCTGCTGGACCTGGACTCCAGCCCTGGTAGCCGACACAGGCTGCGACCGCAGTCACAGCCAGACCTGGTGCCAAAGCCCCATGCGCTGCCCCCCCAACCAGGCTCGCCGCTTCGCAACCTGGGCAAGACCCACTCGCTGGCCGCCCTCCAGACCGGCGGCCACCTGTCTTCCAGACCAAAGCCCCAGCCCACCGCCACTGTATCTGTGAAGGACGTCCCGTCGGAACCGCCCCCGTCGGAACCGGTCCCGTCAGGACCGCCACCGTCGGTTTCTTCCTTCCGCCAGCGCTTCGAGGACAGCGGGACAGATGTCAACAACCGAGACGAGACGAATGGGGCTCCCCCTCCGCCGAGGCTCGCCAAGGAGAGGGACTGGGACTCTTTGGGGGGGTCGTTCCCCAAAGCCAAGGTGCCACGCTCGCCAGCCCCCGGCCGGGCCGCTGGCGCCGAGTCGCCAACCGGCGCCACCTCTCCCAAGGCCCACCGGTCCTCCGAGTTTGAGATCCGGCCCTCGCCCAAGCCAGACCTCTCTTTGATCCCCGACGGGGACTCGCAGGCCAGGGCGCTCGCGAACCTTCGCCTGCAGTCTCGGAACTCCTTCACCGTCATACC
>OMKP01021399.1:2109-12458 GCA_900302375.1 Bathygadus melanobranchus
GGGGGGGGGAGTAGTTATTAGCAGCAGAAGATAAGAGACAGTATGAAACCATGTAGAAGCGTGACACTGCTGCTGGTGGCTGCGAGCGCTCACATCTCCGGGGACTTGGATTTGTTCTTGCCGTTGAAGAACTCCGGAAGAGCTCGCTTCTCTATCTGGTGGATGCTGGCGGGGGGAAATTGGTAAAGATCAGATAAACATTTATTAAGATACTAAAACTTGTGAGAATTGGATATTTTACATCTGCAATTGAAAGTATATTTTCAAAAAGAATTCACAAAATTGAATATGAATATATGCTAATAGTTAGTTACTACTAATTAATATATACTAAGTCATATTAAGTAATACCATTATCCTGAATAGAAAACTAGGAACACTCTCCCAGATCAAAGCAGGTGTACGTGCTTTGATGTCTAAACACGGGCTCCATCTCAATACAACGTCCTCATGGCGCCCTGGCAGACGAGGTGAGTGTGCCCACCCACCTATTGTAGTTGAACCAGGCGGTGTAGCTGGGGATGATGATGTGGTGCGTCTGCTCTGTGATGTTGTCTTCCACGTCCGACAGGTGGGACACGTCCCCGCGACCGTCTTCGTCCTCCTGCGTGCAAAAAAAGAAAACAACCAGATCATCATCAACAGCAACAACAACTTCATGTAAACCGCCGACAACACAACGACCATGAAAACAACGTATGAAGACTTTTTAACTGCCAGGAAAATGTATAAAAGATCTAATTATTACCCTTCCAGGGAAGTCGTCGTCGAGTTCATCTGAGAGGGCGGCGGTTATGCAAAAAAAAAAAGCAAACAAACTGAAGGAGTAATATTTGAATATATTTGATATATAATGTTAACAATCACCTGCCCTATGGGAGCGACTCAACAGTATCTACCTCATCCTTTACATACTGAAGAGAGAGAGAGAGAAAGAGAGAGAGATCTCACCTAGGTCAGCCATCGTCCCTCCTTTTACAGGAGTGTTCTCGCTGTCTTTCTTGAAGTTTACTATGGAGGCAAGAGGAGGGAACGTTGTTAAAAAAAGGACTACCTTTTCGCAAGAAGGCAGGCAGACGAGGAGAGTAGCTGGGAGTTGGAGAGTTGGAGATAACAGAGAGAGAACCCAGTGTTTAGTGCGGGCTGGCTCACCGTTCTTGGGCAGGATGACCTCCTCCATGTTGGGCACAGGAGTCGGGTCCTCCATGTCTTTGGTCAGGTCCTCCTCCGGCACTTCCTCCTGTGGGCCGTGTCGCCGTCTGCGCCGCACACAGATAAACATTCATTATGGACCCATGAAAAATGTTTCAATGAAACGCGATACATTTATTCCACACCTTCCTAGAAGCTAGAATATTAGTTGTTAATACTACTGTGATGAGAGTTTGTGTGAGGGTGTGCTCCCTCACCCCTTCTTTCCTTTCTTCCTTCCTTCGGAGGAGGACGGGGAGGGCGAGCGCCGTCTCTTCTTGAGGGGGGTTAACTTCTGATCCTACAGGAGCAGGGGGGGAGGAGCAGCCATATTCAGCGAAACAAAACACTCGCTAACTGCTGGTTATTTGTTCTCCTATTTGGAGTAGTTTACGGGTCATGAATTGCTTTTCCAGTCCACTTGATTTGGTTTTTTTGGTTGTTAAGTCTTCTTCAGTCTGCTTGATAATACCACTTTGCATGATTATTCCATTGAGATAAACAGACTGAAAACTTTATCTCATTAGATGAAGTTTTCCTTTGGGGACGTAATTTGCAGTTGGAAAAAGGTAATACATCGCAATACAATAAAATCATAACGCAAAATGCATAAAAGTGCAATAATATAATATTGTGACTTAAGTGATAATATATCATGGGGCCTCTGGTGAGTCCCACCCCTATATGAATCTATTATTACATGAAGCTGGCTCTGAAAATATCCTGAACAGCCTAAACCCACCTGCTCCTCCCGGAGGTGGAGCCTCTGTCGGAAGATGATGGGGGCGTGTCTCTCGTTTATGTGGTAGTCCTCCTCGTTCATCCACTCATTGAAAACATCCGTGTCCAGAACCCAGCGTGCATGGACCTGGGAGGGGGCGGGCGCACGCACACACACACACACACACACACACACACAGTATTTAGCATGACAAGCGAGTGTGTTACTTGCAGTTTGCTACACAGTACGAATGACGTGTTGAAGCATAATACAGTAGCTCAATGTGTTAGCAGCACAGTGTTTGACACTGTGGGTGTACTATTTACTATTTTCCTTTATTTAGCAGGTAAGGCATCCATCCGGAATTCCTACAGGCTAACTGTGGACATTGGGGAACAAACCCAGAATGTTGATCACCCGAGCCACTATACTACCCTGCGCTACTGTGCAGAGTGGGGTACTGTGTGTTGGGTGTCAGCTCGGTGAAGCCCAGTGTCGTGGTGGGTGGATGTGCTCACCCTCCAGGGTCTCTCTAGATGCGGCTGCTCCTCGACCTCCTTCTCCACCTCACCCAGGGGCAGCCAGCTGTCATAGCTGTTCAACGGGACATGGGTGACCCATGATCACAACACATTTCATTTGTGAATGCATGTACGTGTGTGCGTGTGTGTGTGTGTGTGTGTGTGTGCACACATTACCTGTCAGGGTTCATGCCCCAGTGCACCAGGACATGTGTTTCTTTCTTCATGATCGGACGCATCCATTCACCTATGCAGAAACGTTTTGACATTTTCAATACAAGTGCTTCATCGACCACATGCAATCTGATATACATGTCTCAAAGCTTCAACATGCGTAAAGGGGACCATACCTTCGTCTGTGGATGACAGCGGGGATGGGTAAAGGTGGTGACTGGCGAGCATTCGGTCCTCGGTCACTGAGCCCTGAAGCAGGAACACCATGTGTATATGACAAGCTAATATGACAAGCTAACAGATTGAGCCAATGAGAGAGGGCTAGAGCAATCAATGAAACTAAGTCAGCATCCACTAACCTGGTGCTTGATGATGATATTACTCAGCCTGCTGGCCAGCTCCTGGTCCAACGTGGTGTCCAGGTAAACCACAGGCCGCACCATGCAGTTGTTCTGTCCACACAAACAAAACAAAAAACGGTTATCCCTCATGTCAGGACGCTGGGCTCATGCTAACTAATCCGGTTTGTTCTGGTCTCGTGTTGTACCTGAACCAGTGCCCTCTCCATGGTGCTGAACATATCCACATTGCGCTCTGTCCGTGACGCATTCTGCAGGTCAAAGCGCCGCCTGACAGGGAAGAAGGAAGTTAAACAACAAAAATAGAAGTAAACAAACGCAATTCATGTTTGGGCAGTGCAGGTGTCAGTGTGTACAGCAGTGAGCATCAGAAGTATACAATGCAATGCAGACGGATGTGAGGATTGACCACTTACCAGCCCTGCTCTGCCTTAAACTTGTAGGCACAGCCAAGGATGTGACAGAGCCCGCCCCCTTGTCGGAAGTCAAGAAAGCATTGTGCCTAAGAGGAAATGATCGAATCATTTATTATGATACAGAAATTATAATGAATGCATGAATTAATTAATTAACCAATACTACACATGCTCAGGGAGTAATGGGAGACTCACGGGCAGTTTGGTAAGAGCAGGGCTGGTAGCATGCCTTCCAAAGGCCTCCTCGTGGAACTGGAGAAGTTGTAACGTCACTGCAGACAGAGCCTGACAGGACGGAGCATCCACCAGCACATACTAAACGCAAAACAGACACAAATACAACACGCATGTTGTTCATGGGACACGTAGGAAAACAGGATACATGTACGCGTGCTATTCTCAATGGACATGCAAACGTGAACACCTTTCCTTAATTATGGTTAGCATTGGTGAGCTACTCTACATTTACAATCTACGTTCAACTACCAGTTACGTAGGTGCGACCCAATTATCCCTCGGTGCCACCAGCAAGTCAACAAGAAAGCTACCGCTATGCAGCATCCTAAAGACGTCTTACTTCGTGTAAGGCGGTGTTTGTTTACAGTCTTGCACACACGGGCGTTCATAGCAGGGGGCGGCTAGCAAGCTAGCTCCCTGGCTACATACCTTTTTGTAGTGCTTGCCGATCCACTGCCTTACGGTGTCCAGTTGGATCAAAGTGTCCGGGCTTTCCCAAAACCTAGCAGATATAATGCCTTCTTTTTTCCGGTGCGCATTCGCCCCTGCGCTGGACTGACTTGTCCCAGCCGTCGCCGAGTTAGTTCCTCCAGACATTGTAGCCATAACAAATTACGTCCGTTCTCAAATGGCAAGACAAAACTGGCTAGCCCGCCGCTTGCTAGCTAGTGCGTAGTCAAGTCGCGTTCTCGCGAGACCGGGTTTGGATTTCTAAATAACGGTCTCCCCAAAATCGGTTGCCATTTGCGGTTATCATGATGATGCGTTGTTAGTATTTAGTGTGTTAATTTATTAATGTTTCCCTTTCGTACTATAATTAAATTAATAATGTTGGGAGACATGATTTATTTACACGTTTTCAGTATCAGTTTTGACTGTTACTTTGAAGGTAAATACATAAGGAAGTTGTAGTGCACAATGTCATACACCAATGTAAACATAAGCGAAAACGCAAGGAAAGGGGTGTGTGTGAAGTGTAGTGTAGCCGATTTGAACAAGTGTCAAACCTTTTCTCTCCGTATGCACCCTCGTTCGCTAATATTTGCATTCATATAATATGCCCTAAAGAACTTCGAAATCATCTGTTGGCTACTTTTCGCGCACTATATTACATGTTTCACACGTTCCAGTTCAAGTCAGGTTAAAGGTTATCGTCCAGGTCAGTTGACAATGTGTTGCCGTCAGCCATCTACTTCCACATTTCTTCACGCCAATGCACTCCTTGTGCTGCAGGACGATTCGCTGATATCACAGCGGCACACGTACTATGAACCGGAGCACATGCTCTACTTCGCTGCAAGCCAAGTGAAACACCCAATGACCACTGCTCATAACGCATCTTCCTATTTTATGTTTCCAGACCGTGTGATCACATGGGCGTGCATGGTCTGACCACCTACGTGGAGGGGAACAAGCAGTTTTTCCAGGACGTGAGGTTCAGCGACAGTGTCTTGATCATCGATGGCTGCAGCCTGTATTTTCGCCTTTACTTTAGCCATAGCTTGGACCAGCAGCACGGAGGCGACTATGACGCCTTCTCCACTCTGCTTGCCCAGTTCTTCTCAGCCTTAGCGGCTTGCAACATCCGACCCTTTGTGGTGTTGGATGGAGGTAGGCACTCACAGTGAAATCAACTCATATGTAAATGTACCCACAGTACCCACAAGTACAGTACATTTCCTGAACAATGTCTCCTAAACAGAAACAGCATCTCTGCCAAATAAGTAAAAGTAAAAACCGCTTCAAAAATAGTTATAATCAACATGTATTTACATTTTGCGTTGTTCATGACTCTTTAAGGGATGGATCCCAGTGACAAGAAGTTCTCAACTCTGCGGGCGCGTCTGCAGTCCAAGATCAAGGAGGCAGAAAGTCTCTCCCATGGTCGCCATGGATCTGTTCTCCCCATCTTGACAAGGGGTGTCTTCATTCAGGTCCTCACCCAGATGGGTGTTCCCTTGGTCCAGTGCCCAGCAGAAGCCGATTGGGAGATTGCTTGCTTGGCTCGCCAATGGAATTGCCCGGTTCTGACCAATGACAGTGATTTTTATATTTTTGACCTGCCCGGTGAGTAGTAGTAAAACAGGCTTACAGACCAATAAGCCTGTAATATTACCCTTAAGTAATATTAAATTAATATCAAATTCAATTGTACAAGATCATGATCATTTTATTTGTATTTTATTTCATGGTTCAACAATAAAATCTCAAATTTCTTTCAAGAATAAAAACATCTACATTTTGCAAATACCACCCTGTGCCATAGATACAACAATGTAGCTTTTCTTTTTCATTACTCGTCACGTTAAGGTGGTTACCTGCCTTTTCGCTTCTTCAACTGGACCAACCTCAACGGTAGAGCCCCTCGCCAGTTCATCTCCACCCGCCGATACACCACCCAACTGCTGTGCCGCTGGTTCGGAGGCTTGAACCACCAGCTGCTGCCGCTGTGCGCCGTGCTGTGCGGGAACGACTACGGCACGCCCAAATGCGCCGAGGAGCTCTTCGCTCTGCTGGATCTGATGGGGCCTTCCCGCATCGAGGGCCTTCTCTGCTGGCTCTCCTCTTTCCCAGGCCCCAGGGAGGCTCTGGGGGAGATCAGCAGACTGTTGGGGGAGTCGGAGAGAAAAGGAGGAGGTAGAAGGGGGATAAAGGAAGAGACCACGATGGGTAAAGCTCACTCCCTGCGGGCTGCTATGCAGGAGTACTGCATTCAAAGCAAGAGCTCTCTTGCTGCGTGGTTCTCCGGAGGCCAGGCCTCTGCGGGCACGCTGTTGTCTCTGACCGCTCCTCTGCCTGAGTGCCTGGGCTTGGCTGCGCTCACTGGGCTCTTGCCCCCCCTGGTGCGGGATGTGGTGGTGATGCATAGGGTCTTGCTCTATCCACAGGTGGAGAACAGCAAGCAAGCCAGCAGCCACGACTGCGCCAGAGCCATACGCCTGGTCATATATGGGTTGTTGCTGCAGAGAAGTGCTCAGAAGGGAGCAGACAGCTTGGCCCTAGCTCCGGATGTTGTGGGACAGGGTACTACCAGCCAGGGTAAGAGAGATGGGACAGGGAGAGGGCGTAGAGGGCGTGGTAGAGGTGGAGGTGGTGTTCAGGACCATGGTTTACAGGTACAGCAAAGTGTAGCTAAAGATAGCGTGGACAGTTGGCAGGGGAACAGTGGGGGACCGGCTGTGGTTGAGGGCTCTACTGCCCCCATCTATGTGGAGGAGTATGACCGGCAGCATCTCAACCTGAAGAGGAACCAGGTGGAGCTACTTCCACCTGGTAAGGCCTTACATCTCAATGCTCTTGTCCAGGTAACCATAGCATCAAAGTAATTCTTATATATATACATACTCATTATGATTCATTAATTTGAGTGCTGTAATATACGTTTTGTCAAGTTCGCATACATGCGCCTTTTTTCATCTTGTAAAATAAGCAAACACCATGGTGATAACTTTTATGTCCCTCTCAGGCTCCATTGACAGTACGAAAAACATTCCTTCTGGAAGTCCTTGGGCTCAAAGAGTCCGCCTTGGCGTCCATTTCACCCAATCTGTGGTTGGCAGTGGGAGTGACTGTGTTCTGGTTGCGAGAGGCCAGTCCGTCTCCCTCGCTGCCCCAGCTCCAAGCTCTGATACTGGGCATGGTCTACGGGGAGGTGGCCCGGATCAGCCAACCTGGAGCCACTTACAGCCAGCACTCAAGTAAGTCTTTGTATTGAGTTATTGTTTCTGTGTCCAGCTACACATTAGACAGACAAACTGGCTTTGATGAAACGTGTTGACCTATGTTCGCCGCTGTGTCTTGCCACCAGTCCCTCAGTTGAACTGGGCAATGGAGCGCGGTGTCTGGGGGCGTCTGGACAGACTGCGCGTAAGGCCAGGGGAGAGGCGGGGCTTAGATTTGGGAGGGGCTCACGCTTACAGCCAATGGCAGGCCTGTCTCTGGAGCGCGACATGCCTCAATCACCTGTTGCTCCAGCCTGTTCCCGACCAACAGATGTCTTGGTAAGACACACACACTCTTACAAACTCTTCCATTTCATAAGCGTAGAAAATCTGTGTTATGCCAAGTGACTATGTGATGTGAGGTTTTATATGAATATACCCTAACTGTGTTCGGGTGGAGGGATTGCTTGTTCATAGACCAGGGGTTACCTGTGCTTGTTCTAATATATATTTGATGTAAACAAAAGACCCTGGTGTCCTCGTGTCTCTCCCAGGTTGTTCAGCGGTTCACTGGTGCACGGCCTGCTCAAGACTCTGAGCGGAGGCCGAACCGCCGAATCCCTGCTGGGTGGTGGTCCCGTCTCTGGGCAGCTCTACTGCTCTCTACTGGACGCAGCGAGGAACTGCAGCTCCAACATGCAGGACTCGTCAGGGGGACGGGGAAAGAGAGGAAAAAGTAGGGGACGGAGAGGAAGAGGCAGGGGGAGAGGCGGGGGAGCGGAAGGAGGGGCAGACTTAAGCAACAGGTTTGCTTTCTTGATGGCCGAGGAGGAATTTGAAGAGGTGTAGATCTTTGTACGGGCCCAATGTTTTTAAGAGACAAAACATTCCACTGTTTCTAAATGCACTGCTAAGGATGCTACGCTAAGATTTCCTGCTTTTCAGCGTAAAAGGTGCTGCGCTATAGCTTGGTATGTGTTTGGCTTTCAGGCAGCATTCATTTTAAATGTAGCTATGTACTCATGCTATTCATAACGTGCTCTTGCCTTGCCTCATATGCTGTATGTGTCTTAGATGCTAAGCTGATCTAACCACCCAAGCAGATCTGTGCTGGCCAGAATGGTCTTTTTTTTAAATATCTGTGGTTAAATAAATATAACTTTATCTATATATACCTGTATATATACTGTACACGCAAGTAGTATATACTTTGAAATAAGGATACTCACTTAAGTACTCATGGGTCTCAGGTTTTATCGCAGCTATTGTAACTAATGTAATTTTAGCTTTGACTGCCTTTATGTACACTTTTTACAGTGGTGCATTTTTTTGAATACAATTAAAAACCATTAATACATTTTAACCTGTTGTATGTTGCTTTATGTCTCGCTAGATCGGACTACATTTGCTTACTACATTTCTTCAACCAAAACACTTATTTTCATGATTTTTTTATTAGAAAAAGAAATATCTAAATTGTGCGGCGATCTGTGAAAGTCAGGTCTGTTCACGACCTTCCCTCCCTCCATGTTGGGTTGAGGGGGTGTCCGAATGCACTTTGAAGGCACAACCTATAAAATAATTTAAAATATCATAAAATTCTTCAAGCCAAACATTATTTTATGTATAGACCACAACAAAGGATTCATTCTCGAACCAAAACGCAGCAAATAGCACATAAAAAGCTGGGTTTATTATATATCAAAAGGAGAAAACTGTTCAATGTCATTAACGATGCAGTCAAAAATAAACAGGAAAACATAATAAACCTAATTCCTTCAGTTAAAAAATAACAAAAGTACTGGAAAGTACTTAAAATAATCACGATGATTTACAAGTTTCCAAAATGGTGCCCCCATGCGAGTGAAAACGACTTAACACCCCTCAGGCACCCGATCACAAACATCCACTAACAACCCTAACAACTTACACCACACGACCGTAATTCACAAATTAAAACCGTCTGCAAAATGACATTCAAATAATAAATCCTTGTAAAAACGAGTCCCTAACGTAGTGCATGTGTAAGCTCCAAATCTGGGGTGCGCTTCTATGATGAAGTGGCCGATGATGATGAGGATGATGAGGATGAGGGGGGGGCGGGGGCCTCAGGAGTGGCGTGTGTCTGGGAGTCTATGAGGTCCATGTCCTCGTCTTCGTTCACCCCGCACGTGTCCACCACGCAGATCAGGCAGCTGGTGACGGGGAACGCTCGCACTGTGGTGCATGTCACCCACCTAGACACACACACGGACACACACACTAAGTAACTAGTCAAATTTAAAGGTGCTGTATGTACCAATGACACCGAGTGTTTACAATGGGGACTGCAGTCTAAATTCACAAATTCTCCTCCACAGACTCGAAGCTCACGTGCGTTGCCAGGTTAAGGCCACTGAACGAACACGAGCGGAAGAGAAGCCGAGCGCAACATTTCATATCTGGCAACCCGGGGCAGTGGGTGGAGTCAACTCGGCGAATAGTGAATCACACAGACCAAAACAATACATTCCGACCCAGAATGGAAATTTCAAAGGAGAACATACTGGCAATGTTGTCGGAGAAGCCAGTCATTTTATGATTTAGTACAGTACATTTGTTACATATATATATAGCACCTTTAAAGTGTCCCCTATTTTACCACTAGGTGCGATGTTGATTAGTTGATTAAAATCAAATCGGCTGAGCTGGAAGTTTCATGTTGCTCGCAAGAGCTCGAATCTCACCGGTCGCTCTCAGTGTGGTACTCCAGAACGTGCCCGAGCCGGCCCACCCCCTGGAATCCCGCCAGGACGTAGATGACGTCGCCCACCGCGGCGCACTTGACCGTCAGACCCCGCCAGGGCATCGGCGCCGCCGCACGCCACTCGTTGCTCGGGATGTCGTAGTACTCCACCGAGTCGAGGCCGCCTGTAAACACATCAGCAGGCCCAATTCATTCCTCCGCTCACTGTGATCGCTCTACCGCGATCACAGCACATCACGTTACGTATTCTCAACGGCAGGTACTTACCCACCGCTCCTTGTCCTCCAATGGCATAGATGCGGTTGTTGACCACCACCAAGCC
>OMKP01021402.1:0-11110 GCA_900302375.1 Bathygadus melanobranchus
CATGAGCAAGAAGACGTCAAATGAGAATGCACACGCAAGATCTATAGTCGCCATTAACCTCCGGAAATTAAAGGATGTAAACGCAGACAGACGAGTACAATTCAAAATCCACTGAGGTGGTGTGAACTTCAGCTTAAGTCCCAATTAAATTGTTTTATTCTCTGTTTCTACCGCTTTCATCCATAGTGAAAGGGAGCAGAGACATTCATTATGAATCAAGTAAAAGATTTTACACCTTGTAACGTTTGTAACATTGACCATGTAGACTGGTTCATGTGCAACACTTTCTCCAGCTGCAGGCCTCTGTACCTTTCCATACTGAAAACTGAGAGCTTGTCTTCTGCGATCAAAGTGATGTGTATATACTAGGACAAAAATTCTAATCAAATTGCTTGCATGTGCTAAGTATGCTTGTCAACTGAATCTGATTCAGATTCTGAAATACAGTCTTTTCAGTTTGAATATTTCAGTGGAAAAACAAAAATACTGGCGTCATTCTGTGTCAGTTCGCCTATGTTACTGTGCAGAGTGCAGTGGAGTGCCACGTCAATTTCGAAGAAATATTGTAGTTGTGTTGCAGTTGAGGACAAACTTTTAACACCAAGGTTTTTCTAAATTCTGTTGTTGCCTCTCAGAAACCCATATGCACGGCCTGTTTTGCATATGCATTTCAAGAGTTCAGCGATCGCCGAGATTCACTGCTGGAGCAGTCTGGGCTTCACAGCCCTGCTCAGTTTGACGCCGTGGACAAAACCAGGCTCAACCTTTAACTGTCAGCTGGATACGCCACTGTAAATACGACCTCCTGCGGATCACAGCCGACATATCTTTGTTTACTTAACCTTGTGGGCATTTCCGGTATCCCAGCCAGTAGTTTGTGAGATGGGACTTGAATCCTGTTGTTATCGTTCAATATACGTTAACATTGGAATGTCAAGATTTTATTCAGACTAAGTCCAACTTAATCTGAATGGTCATGTTCCAAATGGTAAATGGCTTATTTATATAGCGCTTTTATTCAAAGCGCTTTACATTGCCTCACATTCATCCATTCATACACCGATGGCTGTGTCAACCATGCAAGGCAACAAGCAGCTCGTCAGGAGCAGTTGGGGTTAGGCGTCTTGCTCAAGGACACCTCGGCAATTAGCTAGGCGGCGCCAGGGATCGAACCAGCAACCTTCCGGTTACCAGACAACCGTCTCTACCTCTTGAGCTAGTGCCGGAATCACACGCATCGATAAGTCAGCCATCTTTCGGAAAGGCTGTGGTGTGTACAGTTTACATTTACATTAAGGGCATTTGGCAGACTCTTTAATCCAAAGCGACTTACAAAAAGTGCATTTGTCGAAAGAGGGAAACAACAATATATCGCTGACGGTACAGTACAATTAGAATAGAACAAGTTTCAAGCATTCCTGATTGCCAGGTCAATAGAAAAAGGTACAAGCTTCCAATTGCTAGGTTGACCCCTTACTGTACAATAGCAGGTAGCCAGGATAAGATGTTAAGCCAGGATAAGATGCTAGTTTAGTACAGAAAAGCCAGCACATGCACCATATGCATAGAGATTCCTGTCGTATGTTCGACTTGCTAACAGCAGATAAACCAGATGAATGAAGGAGAGCGTATGTGGTGTTTGCACACATATCATGATAGCAGAAAGCATTTTCTTTGCTTAATCAAATGAAACATTTTTTACTCTTCTCAAATTAATTGACTGAAACGGGAACTGGAAAACGGGTATCTTCAAAATGACCTGTCCATGCAAACCTATTGACGTTCACACAGATTCTGAACAAACTACTCGATGACGATCAAATGAAGATGTTTCCAGGTTAGAGAGGAACCTATCGACATACCTAAACGGTAAGGTTAACTCTTGTGATCTTTATAGGTCAGACAGAGAAAGAACGCTTTTCTCCATGCTAATCAATACTGCCATGCTCTTGTTTTTTTCACAATGTTTATCATAATCACATAATAGGATTGGTAGTTTGTGGGAAGTAGATTATGGAGGTTACAGTTTGTGAAGGCCACATTAGTGCATTAATGATCCGTCTGGATTGATTTCCAAAGACGGATGGCAGACAATAGGTAATAAGTCTCAAGAGTGACCATTTGCATTCAATATGACTCCCCACGCTGTCAGCTATAAATTTCAATGCCGGCCGGACAGCTTTAAAAACACATATATTTATACCCATCAGGCCCCAGACATGGATCAATATGTCTCAATGTGTAACTCCCAATAAATCAACGTCTTTGTCCGTTGTTTCATGGCCAGCCCCACCTCACCGATACAGGTTAGCATTCATAATGTAATAATCAGGGCCGTTCATAGAGATTTAACACCAGCCGCTACAAAACAATGATGATGCAAGTTGTTTCCCCCTATTATCGCATTGTTCTGTGACATCCTTTATGTCAAATGGGCATGAAGAACACAACTTCTTGCTAATTAACATTGCGCCGTGTAGAGCGAGAGAGAGAGAGAGCCAGGCGTTCAGGTCTTAAGTATCCTCATTTTCTTGTTAGTCACGCTAGTGTGGCTTGTTAATGCTCTTTTGGTGGCTGCGATGTCTAATGATGCAAATTGCGTTGCCGTGATCAATAGTGGAATTAATTGCGCTTTGTGTAGACAGCATCCATTAGTGTTATGTATGTTGGTTTTGAATTGTGCTGGGGTTTCGCATGTCAAATCAATGTTAAAGGAAATAAAGCAAACCCGTCTCGCGGATAGCTTAAAGGACCATTCTTGAACAAGATCCTTAAAAATCCTTAAGCCGCTTTGTAAAAAATACTTGAGGTCACTCCATTGCTCCGATGCGTCACTCACTATAGTAGACGTCAGAACATATGATATATGTTTCATTTACTTCTGTATAGAAGAGCCTACAGACATGCAGTCTTAATTCAAAGAGAATTCCAAGGCCCGCATGCCTCTGTGTTCCTTCATTTCGGCATGCCTCCTTCCTTTCATTTTCCTTATACTCTTTCTCTCTCTCTCCAAGCAGCAGCCGGTACTGATAAATAACCGCCCCACCCTCCCAGAATTGCATAAATTGCCCTTGAAAACGCATGCCCTGGAAGGTTCCCAGCGATCACTTTCTGACACCCATGGAAGGGGAGGCGAGGGGAAGGGATGGGGAAGGAACAAACACCGGCGAAGCCACCGGTGGGGAAGGTGATAAGGCTGTTTACCCGTGTTCAGGCCAAGCCACTCTTTCACCACCGGGGCCCACAGGCGGATGAAAGCCGGCCCAGCCTGTGCCAGCGCTCAGCCTCTTGCCAGGTCGCATTGGCTTAAAAGCCCCGGTGATGGTGTATGCTTTCTAACGCGTAACGACGCCTTCGTGCACCTGATGTATTGTACAAGATGCCAGCAATCCCGCCCATGACCAATGAGTTGCATTCATGGGGTTTATTTATTTTTTGGAGGCGGTAGGCCGGAAAATCCCTCAGGCAAAACTTATTGTAAACATTCGTGGTTGTTATTTTTTTTCCAGATGAAAATTATGTCGCCGCAAAAAGGGGACTTGATCTTGGACAATGACACATTTTTAAGCAAATACACTTTTGAAGACGTTGGTTGGCCTTGTGGTCTCTTCAATCATGTCTTAACACATGGAAGGATTTCTGCGCCACTGCTATTTTGGATGTGGACAAGCGACAGAAATACGTGTTCGACTACACTGGAAACACTGTTTTCTGTTTCAAATCCCACCCTTGAACAAATACCAATTTAATATCCAGCTCGGTGGTGTGTTTCAGCCTTCATGGTCACCCACTAACCCCAGTGGTGTTAATGCCATTAGTGCCTGTTTGAACTACACGGGATTGTACCTACAGCTCAGCTGGTAGAGAGGACCTAATATGTTCTGATGTTACCCAGTTGTAAAACCACAGTGGGAGGTTGCATTGCACCGAGAACCACTGGACACAGACATGTCTTTAGTACAACAAAGAACCCAAGGAGACAAATAGACATAAGTATTCCCTGGCGGGTCAAACTAATGGCATTCCTTCCAGACCACTGCTTGTATTTGTCGTGTCCACACTCAGAAGGGGTTGACCTGTGGGGGGGCGACACCCACAGGGAGAGTCAGGGTCGAGACAAAGGTAACCAATCACTACACCGCAAAACAAAACAAAAAACGGCAGCTCCCTGTTGGGTGTTTTTGTTTTGCGGTGTAGTGTGTCAGTTCTCTCTCTCTCTCTCTCTCTCTCTCTCTCAGCTTGTCAGTTCCTTCAGACGCTGGCCTTAATTAGTGATTTGAGGCAGCTGTCTCGTCTTCACACCCCCAGGTACCGGACGTCTCCCCCCCCCCCCCCCCCCCCCCCCCGGAGCTGTCACTCCTCACTACTTCTGTCTCAACTCTGCTCCCTCGCGAGGGCGCATGGAGGGGGATAAAAGCATCGGCTAAAAGACTAAATGGTTAGGGTTAAAAGAAAAAAAAAACCAGTGTATTCTTTGTTCGTCCAAGTTGACCTTGGTTTCTATTAGAGCTAGTTTATGTTCAGTGTTACTCATCTTAGCTTATCTCCACCATCACACCACTTACACAGCCGGTACCACAAACATATCGGGCTCCAATCGTCGCCACAGAGGAAGCTTGGAAGTACCGAGGCCGTTTCCCTTTTGTCACCGCATCTGCTGGTGCATGCCGGTTACATAACGTATAGTGAGTGAGATCTGCTTGGACAAAGACCACATTTTTCTTTCTCTCCTGGGCAACAGTAGGTGTCCATTAAGCTATTAATCGGGATCTAAAAGTATAACAGCCACCTAATGCGCCATGACATTACCTTCCATCTGCCACAGAGAGAGAGAGGGAGGGCAGGAGAGAGAGAGAGAGATGGAGAGAAAGAGAGATGGAGAGAGGGCCCGAGAGAGATAGAGAAAGCCAGAAGGAAGAGAGACGGTGATAGAGAGAGAGATAAATAGAGGGAGAGAGAAGGTGTGAGAGAGAGAAAGAGAGGGCAATAGAGAGAGAGATAGGTAGGGGGAGGTGCAGAGGTGACATCACCTGTGTTTGAAGCAGTTTTTTTAGTATTGCCAACAGCATGACCTAGTTCCAACGCAATACATAATACTTATATAGGCACCCTGTTCCTTGCCCTTGCGCTAAATGCGATTCTACCAGCGTGTTTGTCACACTTGGTGCTATTTAATAAATGGTGCACTTTTGAATGATGATGTAGAGTACGTTTTCAGAGAGCCCTATAGTTTGCCTGCCGCAGGGTGTACAATTTCATCATTTGCGCGTGTGGCGCGGGTATGTAAGCCACCAGCTAACGTCGTGGCTCAGTGTGTCGGGGGGCCAAATGATTCCCCGCTGGATTTCCCTTCTGAGCATTAAGCGAAACACGCTCGAGTGAAAGCCAGCTCCGCGGCGTTCCCACGACAACACGACCGCCACCTGAAGGTGTTAACTTAAGCTACGGTGTGACTGTATTCATAGAAAAAATGGATATAATGAGATTACGGGGGTCAGGAGAAGGAATAAAAAATAGTATACATTCTCCAGGACGTCGGCGTTCCATGTCTCGCGGCTAATGCTTAGCGCCACTAAGCGCCCCCCCCTTCCTCCCATCACCTCTGGGGGCAGACGAGAGTAAGTGATCTGTCGCGGCCAGAGTGGCTTCATTCTACTGCAAAGTAGCATGGAGAGTGTGTGTGTGTGTGTAGCGCAGTGCACTGTTTTGAGCCCCAGCACAGCAGGGGGTGGTGGTGTTTCCTATGTCCACCGCTATAGGAGGATCAAGTGAAACCAGGCTGTGAAACGCATGGCTTAGCTCTGCTTATTCTCCAGTGGCTTAACTTTCTTTCCTTTTTTTTTAACCGGGTAGCTGTTACTTTTGTATTACTATTGCTATTTAGTCATTTAGCAGACATTTTGTATCCAAGGCGACTCGGTGATTCTTTCTGCTCATTAGATCCATTAAGGAGCAGCTAGGGGTTAGGGCTCAAGGATGGCTACAGGTGGACTGTGGACCTTGGGGATTTAATGCAGTACCTTTGGGACTGGGAGTCAAACACCCTGGCCGCTACAATATCCTGTCCCTGTTCAGGATTACATTTGCAGGATTACATCACTGTGCTTTAGTTCTTCGGTGTTATAAATATTTCATATCCCTCTTTTTCTGTGTATTTATTTTTCATTTTATTTTCTCTCTGCAATGGTTTTGAGTTGCCTTGTGAGACCATCCAGATATTCACATTTGCGTTTTGTCAGTCTGGCTTTGGCTGGGCTAGCAATTGATTTCCAAATATGGGGCAGCCTTACACTGTTAAAAACTAGCCAATCAGAGTGACGCTGTTGCTCTCTTGCTGAATCCGGTTGGAAGTAGAAAAGCTAAAACATATTCTCCTCCGATAAAAGCCAATGTTGTGCAAATGTTGGTTCATCTTTTATTATTGTTATTCAGTCTGTCTCGGATAAAACTTGTATTTAATTTTACCCCAGGTGCCACCATTGTTTTGAAATGCTGCGTACTGTGGCGCTGCTTGTCTGTCATGAACTGAAACTCCCTCCCCTGAGTCCTGATTGGTCCTATCATTATTGCATTGTTGGAAAAGGCTTTCAACAGGATCAAGGCCAGACTGATCTGCAGAGAAAAACAGAATGTGAACTAGCAAGATCAGAATGGGCTCACTCATGCTTTGAGTCTGGATGGATGACTTTTTCAATGATTCTTTTTTGTCGTCTTCGACTGGGAACTGTCCTTGACATCAATAGAGTGCACACCCAGTCTCATTCCTAACTGGTTTTTATTTAGGTTTCTGGAGAGCTAATGAAAGTCCTTTGTCCCTTGTGGGCTTTTTCCCCTAATAGAAGCTTGTGTTTATAAGTGTGCTGGGATTAACAATGAAACCCTTAAAGTCTTCAGTATGACAGCGGCAGCAGGATTCCTTCAGGACGTTCCATATTTCCACACTATTTAACCATTAATTAGATTTGAAAAAAAAAAAATTTTGTTGACAAAAGCACTGTATAACTGCAGACTCAGTGTTGTTGAACTTAGAGCATTTAATATGAACTTAAAATAACAGCTATTCTGGCTTTTGATTTTGACAACGCCCAGCCAAGATGCATGCCCCAGCCAAGGTGCGTGCCCCAGCTGAGATGCGTGCCCCAGCCAAGATGGCTGCCCCAGCCAAGACACATGCTAATTAGACATCGAGACGAAGTACAAATGCCACTCCATGTCTGCCCTGGCACATTCCTCATCCAGAAATAGACCTGGACACCAATTTCCCACCAACCCCATCTGACAGGGGGGGGGCACAGACCTCGCCAGTTCAATCATGCCAGTGTTGTGTCCCTGACAGACGGTGCAGTGCAAATAGTGCCGACACCACCCAAGGGTACTGAAGGACAGGTCATCTGTGCTAAATCTGTGTTGCTATGGATGTATGGGGCCGCGTTGTAGGGACAAAGTTCATAGGGTGAATGATTTCATACTAACAACATTGATTGCATGTATTAACATTAATAATATATAATGACAATCTTACAATCTTACTTATCAATCTTACTTAGCAATAATCAGGAGGCCTGAGGTTGTTTGGGCTAGCCCTACGGGTCTGGTTTTGAACCCCCAATGTTTACCTGTAGGCATCCTTGAGCAAGATCTTCCTTCATCAGTTAAAGCATGACATTGTTGTATTTTGCGTTACCAGTCCGTCGAACATAAACATTGGACATTTTTATGCTTGCTTAGAATATGTGGAGGAACAAAAAAAACAAAAAACCTCCTATAGTGGCATCATTTTATTCATCTCTATTTTTCTTTGAGGAGTTAAATCTAGGGAAGTTCTCTGCAGAACCTATTTTGTAGTAATGCAGGACCATTCGCGCGTTATCTTTATAGTCTTGGTTCCAGTTCATTTAGCCATATCGCTCCTCAGCCACCTTCCCCAAAATACTTTTATTCCCGGAGAAATCCCAAAGTGAACTCTTTCAGAGCTCATATTAGACATGACACATGGTTAGGCACCTTCACATGCTGCAATGGGGTTTCGCCGTGGAGCTGTCTTATTGAATATGAGCTATTGTCAAAGCTCTTTATTCTTATCTCTTCACCGTGTTTCCCTCCCTTTTCACCACACTATTTCCAATTGTGTGTGTGTGTGTGTGTGTGAGAGAGAGAATGTGTGTTTAGCACATGTCCAATAGATGAACATGATATAATTGCAGTTGATTTTTTTTTTTCACGTCATTTTAGTTTGAAAACAAAGTTTATGAATCAGTTTGAACAAGACACTGCTAATCATTTAGTATTGTATTGTAGACTCCAAAGTGATACATGTCATCAAGTGACAACATCAGTGACAACCCCATTATAATTCAATATATACCTATGACATGAAGGAACAATTTCTATCTAGCAATTACCAACACCTAGGATCACACATGCATATGCTCACAACTTTAATAATGGTGTCCTCTGCTCGTATTTTAGGCATACGGACAAATTAAATAAGTGTTTTTCACACATTGTGGACCAGTACATTTTACATTTCTTCCTGAACACGAAGCCCAAAGGATGCAGGGAATTCTTGGAAGGAAGGAAGGAAGGAAGGAAGGAAAACATTTGAAATTAATTCATGTCATGGAATTGAATGTGACCTCAGTTTGTAGTAAATTATGTAATTCCGAGTGCAGATGAAAAATACATATTTGTATTCCATTATGGGGAAATTAATTTACCCCGGTATTATGGTTGGAAAAATGTCAGTAGGTGATGGTGGCTCCCGGAGATAACACACACTTCATCCTGGTAATGAAGCAAGGCTAGGCAGGGGCGCTTAATGATGGAGTTACATTTAGTGGCACTTCACTAGTGGTAATGAACGGGTTCAGGCAGTCCAAGAGGAGCTAGGTATTTCATGTTGTATTTTTAAGCCACAGTCACATAGATATTTATATGTGTCTATATATAAATATATATACAGTATATATATGTGTGTGTGTGTGATATAGTGATGTGTTCTGTTCGCAAAAGCAGTCGGATCTAATGTAATTAAGTAATATTTAGTCAACACTTTTATCCAAAACGACTTACAGTGAATTCAGATACATGGAGACATCGGAGATTGTGGCCAGGACTGTTGGGACGGGAGTCGAACACCATAAAGCCACTATGCTATCATGCCACTGCTAAAGCATCTGATGGATCAACCTTGTGTATGTGAAAGGACTGACACTTAGTACGTTCCCTAAATGAACTCCATGCAGAACACATACACTATTACAGCTTCCGAGCGGTATTTTGCTATGTTTTTAATACCAACAATCCACCTCACCGCTGAAGTGTGATGTCGACATCGGCTACGAGATTGGCAGGTGACTGCATGTTCATCTTCCATTTGATTTTCAGAAATCATAATGCACTAAGAAAGCACTTCAAATGTCCTCGCAGGCCATAGACAAGCTGACTGCCCACCTTCAAATAGGTCACCAAAGGGGTGTACGTATACATGTGCACTTAGCTAAGTGTGGCTAATGGAACTCGCCCCACCCCTCACTATGTCTAGCATAGCCAAGAAATATTTCTCTTAAGTTTCACTTTCCTCTAAAATCCTCCCACAGGGATCAATAAATAAGATGAGTTGTTAATTAAGGTTAATATCTTAATTAAATTAGTGTTTGGTCGTAATGTTTAAGTTGATGATAATTCAATTTAAATGTTATAGAGTATAGGCTTGTGGCTATTTGACTCTCAGCCAGATTCTGGGTTTGAATCCTAATGTCCTGTAGGCATCCTTGAGCAAAAGGCCCAACCCCTCCTTGAGCCTTAATGATATGCATCTGTATTCATTTTGGCTGAAAAGCATCCGCTATAATAGCAGTAGCCGCTAACAGCTAAAAACACCAATCACGTATGCCAAGCAGCACATAGAAGTACAAAGACATTTCCAGAAGGCTAAAGTTCTTTAAACTCATTAGAACTTGTTCGACGTGGTCCATTGTCAACAACCATTCGCATTCTCTCTGCTGTGGTCCATTGCCAATAACCGGCGTATAATAAATGAAGAGTGAACAAAACACTGACACCCAAACAGAAACCCTTTAGCGACGCCAACCAGTTTCTGCACGCCGCGCTATCGGGGATCGGCTGCATTCCAGCGCGCTTGTTCCCGCTTCCCCATTCACAGCGACTGCCATTGTTATTCCGCCACCGCCTCGGCCGAACAAGGAGGCATTATCTGTCGGGAGTTCGCTAAAACATATGCCGCCGCGCTCTTTGTGGCGTGGTTCCACTAATGGGGTTTCAGGTGCCTAATTTACACCTCTCCTCTCCCCACAGGGAAGCCTTTGTCTCGTGTAATGCTGTGGCCGTCACCTAGGGAGACGTTAAGTGTGGCGATTGTCAAATGGACGTGCAGGGAAAGCCCATAACTAATGCTAATTAAGAAGTGAATGTATTGTTGTAAGATGTGTGTGTGTGTGTGTGTGTGGAACGTGAGTGTACCATTGTGTAGGAGGCTGGGGGCTGTCATTGTATGTGCATAGGTTGCCTCTAATATCTGTATGCATTTTAAATTGTACATCCAACGTGAGTTCCATTACTGTATTACGAGTCCAAACAGAGAGTGAAAGTAAAATTTGGTTAAAAGGAAGACCTGACAAAATACAATCGGGGAAATAGTGTGTCTGCTTCCATATTTCGTCGCATTAACATACAGTATATGTTAAAGGAAAACGTTACTGATTTTCAACCTTATCTCTCTATCTATCTGCAATAGGGAAATACCTGCAGTTGTTGCTGATGCTCTCTGTGTCTCTGGGGCGCAGCTCAGCGCAGATGCAAAATCTTACCCCAACACAGTCATTTGACACAGCGGGGAGTCTGGATGCAAGCAACATGGAGGAAATGTAAACATTGTTCATCATCATATCCTACCCACATTGAAATGATACAAAGCCCATTGAAAAACGGCAAAGTATCCCTTTAAAGGATAACTGGGCCCGGATTGGATGACGATTGGACCAATATTTTTCCTCCTTTCAACCCAGAGCAGCCATTTCTAGCCAGGGTCGACAATGCAGTCACCGTCCTCCACCTTCCACCCTCCACCCCATACTCCAGGAACCATCAA
>OMKP01021404.1:0-11324 GCA_900302375.1 Bathygadus melanobranchus
CCTACTTTTACTCATCACTTAATGAATTGAAAGCGGTGAATAATTTATCTCCCACATTATACCTGACGCTGCACGAGCACACGGAACTCATGTCCGCGGACGATTTGTTTGATTTATCCACACGGATCAAAGGTAACCAAGGTAACCAGAGCCGAGCAGAGACCGTGATTAAAGAAAAATGAAGAATCTTTCGTCACGGGGGTGTGGTCTCTTACTGTGAAAACATATGAGTAGGCAATATTCTTTGATATGTGTGTCTCTTTCGACAAATGTGTTACTTTTTGTAAGTCGCTTTGGATAAAAGCGTCTGCCAAATGCCCTAAATGTAAATGTAAATGTGTGAACGGACACAACAGAGAAATACATATACTCTTGCTACTAATGTAGTCAAACTAAATCTGCTTATTTGAGGCGATGTTGTTAGTGTACTGAGGTGAACTCTAATGTACATTTTAGGAAGACATTTTCACCGTGACAGCTGTGGACCTGGGGACTTTGAAAAAGCTACGCATTCGCCATGACAACACCAGCTCCTATCCCTCGTGGTACCTGGACCGCGTAGAGATCGTGGACACCAAGGAGGACATAACGTGAGTTTCTATGGAGATGGAAGAAACACTCCCCCGTAACTTGTTATTCCCAGGGAATAGGTTTCAGACAATGTAATCACACACATTGAGACCACGTTCCCCTCGCGACGATGCCAGACATCTATTACCACAATGTACCACAGCCTCTCAGGTCTATTATCATACCGTGGACAATAGACGTTGTTTTCCCTGGTGCCAATTTTCTAAATAGTACCGATTCACGTAGCATTTAGATATAAGGTTTAGAGGAGGTTACATTTTTGGCAGGGTTTAGGGCCCGGGTTGGAATAAGGTAAGGTAAGATGCCACTTTGCTAATCCCAGACGGGTAATTTTGGTGGCGTTGCAGCTACTACTTCCCCTGTAACCGCTGGCTGGCCGTGGACGAGGACGATGGGCAGATCGCCAGGGAGCTGGTGCCTGTGGACGAAGCCTTCATGAAGAGGAATGACGACGATGAAGATTCAGGCGCCACCCTGGGGCTGGAGCAGAAAGGTAATAGGATTCCCCCAAGAGCGGCCTGGTTTTTAATAAACGCAGGGGGGGCAGGGAAGGAACACCGCTGAAGATTAATTTAAAGTGTTGATGGGAAAGAGACGAAGTGCAGCAGAGTTTCCTCAAAGGGGACCCAAGAAAGGCATAAAGCAATGTTCTACTGTTTGATGAAGGGCCTGCAGAACCAATACACTGATTCCAATTTTAACTTCTTGTTTGTTGCCACAGCAATGTCCACCACGTATACTATTAAAGTCAAAACGGGGGAGAAGAAATACGCAGGAACCGACGCCAATGTCTTTGCAATCCTATTTGGTGAAAATGACGACACAGGTACGATCACTGCAGTCCGTGTAATCACGTGCGTCATGATTTTGTTGTGACGACCGAATGATGCGATATTTAGATTTGAACCCTTTAAGGGACAGGTATGTGGCTCAACATAGCTGTGCCTCTTACAGGGATAATCAATCTGAAGGCGTGTAAGAATTACAAGAATAAATTTGAGCAAGGGATGATCAATGAGTTCACCGTGGAAGCAGTGGACCTTGGAGATCTGGAAAAGCTCCGCATGGGCCATGACAATTCAGGTAGGCTCCTCCACCCAGAGAAATGCTGGGTGCTATGATTTATAATAGCATTAATGACCATATTGTTGATTTAAAAAATGATTACAAATCTAATGTTTGAAGATGGCGTCCCGAGCGATTGCGTTTCACAGTAAAAAAGTACATACAGTATATATAAAATCAATTTTGTTCTCTTTTCATGCAGTAGTGGTCTACTATTTATAAAGTTTTCCTGTTACATAAGACACGATTGTTCTTCTTTTTGGTCCAAAACACCAGTGCATTAGCGACATCTCGACAACACGTCGATGTTCTCTCTCAACGTCCTCAGGTGGTTCAGCCGGTTGGTTTTTGGACTGGGTGGAGATAGACGCTCCCTCACAAGGTCAGAGACTCCGGTTCCCGTGTGGCCGTTGGCTGGATAAAGGAGAGGATGACGGGGCCATCGTGAGGGATCTCTATCCTGCTGAACTACAGACGGAACTGTACACGCCATGTGAGTCGGTGAATGAGTGAGCGAGTGGGTGAGCGAATGAGTAAATAGGTGAGAGATTGAAACTAACTCCTTGAGACGTGTTCTATTCAAACCTTACTGTACCGTCAGCGGTACATTGTTGTTTCACTCTTTCGACAACAAATGTACTCATTGTAAGTCACTGTGGATAAAAGCGTCTGCCAAATGCCCTAAATGTAGCCAACAGCCATAGATTCAGTCAGCGTACATCGTAGCGTAATTGAGCACACTTTGAGTAGGGGGCGGCACTAGCTCAGGAGGTAGAGACGGTTGTCTGGCTAACCGGAAGGTTGCTGGTTCGATCCCTGGCTTTGCCTAGCCAAGTGTCGAGGTGTCCCCTGAGCAAGACACCTAACCCTAACCGCTCCCGACGAGCTGGTTGTCGCCTTGCATGGTTGACACCGCCGTCGGTGTACGAATGTGTGAATGTGAGGCAAATGTAAAGCGCTTTGGATAACAGCGCTGTCTACATTTACCATTTGAGTAAACGTGACACACGTTCGTTGTCTTTCCAGTTGTGCCCTACGAGATAAAGATTTTCACCAGTGACGTGTTTTGCGCGGGTACGGACGCCGACGTGTTCATCGTCCTGTACGGCGGCAAGGGCGTCTGCACTCAGCAGAAACACCTCTGCGTCAACAAGAGAGAGCGACGCCTGTACTTTGAGAGAGGAGCCGAGGATATGTTCATCGTAGAGGTGTGCGAATGATGATGAGCGATGATCGGTCTACAAAAAGGCACACGGACACACAAAAGAAATGCATACAAAAGCACGTACATGTACCTTTGTGAATTTAGCTTCTTAACTTGAAATGTTGTGTCAGAATCTACCTCTCAAATGTATCTCTGTCTCTGTGGATGTCTTATTGTTATTTTGAACACATTTTATCCCTTTGTTGTTCATTTTATGTCAAGAAAGACGTGCTATATAAAAAATAGAAATAAGGGCTGTGAGCTCCACTTCCTGCTGTGTTCTCTGCTTGCTCACAGCTGGAGGACATTGGGGATGTCATAGAGAAGATCAGGATCGGCCATGACAACCGAGGCACCAACCCAGGCTGGCACCTCGACAGAGTGGAAATCAGGCGACAGCTCAGGAAAGGAAAGGTGCTCCATTTTCCATTTGTGAACCATATTTCTATAATGTTTGTTATAAGTATGTTATCCGAATCGCACAATTGGCCCATACACGTTCAGAAAGGCCCACCACATCTAAATTAGTTGGTGATGTTATTTATAGACGATTCGACTTGTTCCATGGAAAAGTGAGGGAACACTAAACATATTTATTCATGTTTACTTATATTATTATTTACGTATTTTATGACAGGGGTCTGAAACAACCATCTTCCCGTGTGAATGCTGGCTAGCCAAGTCTGAGGAGGACGGTGAGACGGTCAGGGAGCTGGTCGCCTCTGACATCATCACAGAGAAACTGCTGAGAGACGGAACGCTCAAAAGCACAGAGATCGAGGTGGAAGACGCCCTCGAATGTAAATCCTCCCAAACCACTGAGGCCCAACACCTAACCCCTAACTCCTAACATGTAACTCCTCACACCAAACATCTAACTCCTAACATCTAACCCCCAATGCTTTAACTCCTAACTCCTATTATCTAATCCTTTACCCCTAACACCTCACCTCTTCTTCCTTACCGCTAACCCCTTAACACTAATTACACTAATAAACACCTAACCCTCAAACCTCAACTTCTAACCACATAATCCCTTAATCCCCATATCCCTAACCTGCATTACTTATGCAGGTAAATTACTTGTAATTAGCACTTACTCCTAAACCTGACCTCTTATGCATAACAACATAGCTCTTACCGTACATTTTATCCTGAAATGTTTAGCTCACGAATACAAGGTTTCCGTGCGGACGGGGGATATGTACGGAGCGGGAACCGACGCTAACGTCTTCCTCACCATCTACGGAGACTTGGGAGACACCGGGGAACGCAAGCTCAGCAAGTCAGAGAGCAACAGCAACAAATTTGAACGAGGAGCGGTACGGACGTTTTTATTTGCCGTTTTTCTTCTGCGGTGTCATGCGATCGGTGAAACACACCTGTGTTCTGTCGTTCTGTGTTTAAACACGTGAACGTGCTTGTGAACGAGGAAACCCGACTCTGTGACTCCAGGTGGACAAGTTCACGATTGAAGCAATCGACCTGGGCCAAGTGTTTAAGATCCGCATTCGCCACGACAACTCCATGATGGGGGCCGACTGGAACCTGGACCAGGTGGAGGTGACAGACGTGGAAACGGAGGAGGTGTACATGTTCCTCTGTGAGCGTTGGCTGTCCCGGAAGAAGGAGGACAAACGCATCGATCGCACCTTCTTTGTCAAGGTTCTCCTATATCTTCCCAACCTTTCATTTACAGTAGATTATTTCGCAACTGGGGGGGTTGCTAGTTCCTCCTCTCCTCCTAGGACCTTGAGCAGGGCCCGTCCAATTAGGCCCATCACTGGCCTAATTGGCTAGGAAAGTAGCTAGGAAAGGGGCATACAATTTCTGGCGCAAATATGTCAACTTTTCCCATGTTTTGTTGCTTTCGCCCACACCATTCCCACGACCCTCAAACCTCACCTCACCTTACATAAACCTAACCCGTCTCTAATCTAATAACTAAACGCTAACCAGTTCTAATGCATCCTGGGAATAATCACCAGAAAAGTCCCTATAGTTGTCCAGCTAAGAAGTGTGTCTATGTCTGCCCTTCAGGGATACGAGGGGGACAGAAACACTGATCCAAACTCCAAGAAGATGGCCCAGGCTAAACAGGGGCTGGACCGAAATGCCAACAAGAAGAAGAAGAAGAAGAAGCAGGTGGTCGTGGAGGAGGGACCAAGTAAAGTCGTCTCAACGTTCATTCTGCACACTGAAATTTCCCTATGAATCATCCAGGCTACATGCATGCATATTCCATGACTGCGTAATGACTGTAATTTAATTGGCTATCGAATGTAATTTAATTAAATGTCATTTCATTTCATTGACTCTGAACGCTCTGCCCAGTCATTCCATACCACTTCACCTTGTCCACGGGGAAGGAGCGCGACGCCAGCACGACAGCCCGAGCCTACGTCATCATTCTGGGGCCCAGCGAGGTGGAGACGGAGCGACTGTGGTTGGACCTGCCCGAGGAGAAGAAGTGCTTTGCCTCGGGGACCATGGAGAACTTTGTATGCTACGGAACCGACGTGGGGGAGATCAAGAGGGTCGAGGTGAGGGAACGTCGTCGTTGACGTTGTTTTTCAAACGTTGTGAATGCAGTTACAGAGCGTTTGACGTGTTATCGGCGAGAAGAAAAAAAAGTGGTCCAAGTTTAATTAAAACTGTCGTCTCACGGCCAAATTCAGTTCAAGTAGTGCCTCGGGGTACCATCGACGAAAACATCATTAAATAAACCATGAAGTAGCTTTCTGGATCTCCTCTTCCCGTCTCTCCGTCATAGCTCGGCCACAACGGGGCCACGCCGGAGAGCTGCTGGCTGGTGGACGAGTTGTCGGTTGCCGTGCCAACCAAAGGCATCAAGTACATCTTCCCGTGTAAGTGCTGGCTGGCGAAAGACAGGGGAGACGGTCTCACGGCCAGGCTCTTCAACGTGCTGGACTCCAGCACCATTAACATCATTCGCAAGGTGCACGTTTGTTTACAGAGTTGCACGTTTAATTCCCTTTGCAAACTTGAATTATTATTTGTTGTTTGTACATACAAGCATGTGTTGTCTTGATATTTGCTGAACTTGTAACAACCTGCGCTATTTAGGTGGTCTATGAAATAACGGTTGTCACGGGTGACACCCAGTACGCAGGAACTGACACCAACATATTCCTCACTGTATTTGGAGCCAATGGGAGTACAGAGGAGATGCTGCTGCCCAAAAACGGGGATAGGTCGGTCGCTTGGTGCTCTGTGCATAGTGTCGTGCTCACTAAATGTCCACCTCACAGTGAAACAGTCTGACTTTGGTCTGACAGACAGTTAAGACGCATTGTGACGCAATGTACCTCATCTCTTACACCAGGTTTGAAAGAGGACAAGAAGACACATTCAACGTAGAGGTAGATGACATTGCACCTCTGAAGAAGATCAGGCTTCGAGTTGACGGCACTGGAAGTCGTCCCGACTGGTTCCTCGACAATGTAAAAAAACACTGTAGTGTTGAATGATTAGCGTCTAGCGGTAGAGTTGACGTAACAGTGCATAAGCGTGCATATTCCCATCGGCCACAACGTATTTTGTAGATCCTGATGCGTAACCTGATCACGGAGGACGTGTACGTGTTCACCTATGAGAACTGGCTGTCAAAGACCAGAGGTCCGAAAAGGACCAAGGTGTGCGAGCTGGCGGCCGTGGTGGATGATGAGGAGATGGTGGACAAAACCACCTACACCATCCAAGTAGCAACCAGCGATGTTGGAGGTGGGTGCCGTGGCTTAAAGGTGCTGTGGGCAAGATTTGAGAACTATAAAGAGAGAGAGATTAAGGATTTTGAAAATGAACAACTGAAAAAACACACTGTCCCTCTTGTCCCCCCCCCCCTATAAATGTTTCTGCCATTGAAATGATGAACGCATGAACTCACATTCATGAGTGCATGAATGTGATGGATTCCCTCGAAGCGATCAGGGAAGGGCTCAACTAGAACAGATATTCTCACAGAGCGTTGCACTCCCGAACAGCTGACGGATGGCTGCGGTATCTCTTAGCAGATTACTCTCAAATTATAGCCCTTTAAATCTTACCTACAGCACCTTTAAAGCTGTTGGAATGGATGGAGTCATAGCGACAGTAGGTCAGATGGGGGGTGGGCAGCATGGTCCTTGAGCAACACACTAGCCTTGGATGGCTGACACCTCCATCAGTGCGTGTGTGTGTGTGTGAATGTAGCCTACATATTTGAGACTGTGTAGAACAGAAGCAGCAGTATTTGTGTAACCAGACGATGGGACGGCTACAAATTGCAGACTGAAAACTGTATGTGCGCTAACATTAATGCCAAAGATACGTGGATACGTTCTGTTTTCTTTGTGTGTTCTTTAGGTGCCGGCACAGACGCCAACGTGTTCTTGATCGCCTTCGGAGAGTACGGGGACACAGGGATGCTGGCCCTGAAGGAGAGCGGCGCCAGGAACAAGTTTGAGCGCAAAATGAAAGACGTGTTCCCCTTCCCCGACATGCTCAGTCTCGGGGAGCTGTCCAAGATCCGCGTTTGGCATGACAACAAAGGTCTGGAGTCAAATGTGTGTGTGTGTGTGTACGCATGCATGTGCGTATGAATCTCTATATATGTATGTGTCACCTCCATTGAAAAGGAAGCAAAGCTTGGTAGAAGCCTGGTAGAAGGATTCTGATACCACTGATGATCTGATCCACAACACATACTTGCATTTCACCTTGGGTTAAATAAATGACGTCACAACCTCCTGTAAAATACAGAATAGACCAAACTCTCCCCCCTGGTGTTGTACCCTATAGTGGGGATTTTCAGTGGGTAGATGAAGCCACCCCACACCCCACCCGACGCACCCACTCCTGCGTAAGGAGACGTCACAAACCAAAGGCTTAAAATACAGTCCATATATCCACTCTTACATACACCCACACATACATACCTATACATATACATACTGCATATACACAGGCATGGCAAACCATGCTCTTTTACCTTTACAGTAAATACATATATTATAAATATGGCCGTATATTAAATCGAAGGTCCTGCTTCTGGATGGCATCTGGAGTACATAGACGTGAAGGACGAGACCATGGACGAGACCTTCAGGTTCCCCTGCGACCGCTGGCTGGCCAAGAACGAGGACGACGGGCAGATCATGAGAGAGCTGGCCTGTGCCAACAACGATACTGTGGACCTCAACGACAAAACCAGTTAGTATCAACAAGAAAACCAGTTAGTATCAATGAGAAACCAACAGTTGGTATGAACAGGAAAACCAGTTAGTATCAATTAGAAAATCAGTTGGTATCTAAGGTAACCAATGTAAACCTGTCATGTTTGGTTTATTTGAAAATCCAATGTTTAATGATGTCTTCTTGCCAGAATATGAAATCTCCACCACCACTGCTAATACGGACCACGCTGACACCACGGAGAACGCCTGGATCGTGTTGGAAGGGAAAAAGGCGCGTTCCAAAGAGTTCGTCATGGAGAACAAAAAGAAGAAGTTCTTGTGGTAAGTCTTCAAGTTCAGAATTCAGGAAAAAAAATCAGAAAAAGTTCTGAATTTGGGTGCTCTCCTTCTTGCCTGATGTAAAATATGCATTCACATAATCATTGCCATGTTCTTATTTATTTATTTAGTATTTCTTTATTTCACTATTACTCTCTTTTGATCTTAGAGATGCTTGCTTTCTGTTCCCGGGGAGCATGTGGTTCCCAGGAGAGCTACACCTCTTGGCAGAATGTACACATTGCTGTGATTCTGCCACCTCACATCTAATTGTGAATCTGCTGTTTGTTTTTACTTTCCACAGCGGTGCCACTGACACGTTCGAGTTTTCATCCAAGCACTTGGGTGAGATCGCTGGCATTTGCCTCGGCCATATCACCAAAGATGGCAAGAAGGTGAAGGGAGAAGCTTCCTGGCACGTCATGGAGGTTGTGGTGACCGAGAAGGAACTGGGGAACAAGTGAGAGTACATTAAAGACTTCGTATGATCAATCCAGGGTTCCCACGGGTCCTTGAAATTTCCTCGAAAGTTTGTGAATCAAAGCCTTGAACGTTTTTGAAAATAGACATAAATAGACATGGGTCATTGAAAATCCTTGAATTTATATATTTTGTGCAAGAATAGAAATTGAAAATATCTCTCTCTCTCTCTCTCTCTGATTCGTGTTTGCTTGCTCTCAGAGTCTGTGAAACACCCTTGACTCTTCCCTAGCTACTTTTATCCTAGGACTGTAGTGTTTGATTGACAAGACATGTGCTCCAAGGAAGGGTGGAATGTTTGATGTATTTTTAACCTCAAGATCCATGTCACATCCATTTGCTGTCTTTACCAAATGTAAAAACTGAGAAAATAGACATGTCTGTGCAATGTAGCTATCCAGCTAGATAATTAATGTGTATTTTTGATTGAATATATCGAATGTTTCCTTCCCTATATCTTCTGCATAGGTATTTTTTCCACTGTGACGCACGGATGCCCCTGGCAGCAAAAAAGGACCAGTTCCAGACGTTTGAGTCTTACAAGTCCATCGAGAGCTTCGCGAGCAAAGTGCGCAACCTGGTGCCCGTCAAGTACGAGATCATCGTCATCACCGGAGACGTGAAGGAGGCCGGCACCGACGCCAACGTCTTCATCACCATATACGGCGTCAACGGCGACTCCGGGAAGCGGCAGCTCCGCCAGAAGTTCCGCAACCTTTTCGAGCGCGGCCGAACAGACCGCTTCGTTCTGGAGATGCTGGACATGGGCGAGCTGCTTCGGGTCACCGTGGAACATGACAACTCGGGCTCCGCCGCCGGCTGGTTCCTGGAGTGCGTCGAGGTGACCAACACGGCCAACTCGGTGACCACCATCTTCCAGTGTGGGAAGTGGCTGGACGTGAAGAAGGCAGACGGTCAGATCCGGAGAGTGCTCTATCCCAAGTACTAGACCCACCATGGGTGTGCCACCCTTCCCTTTGTCGAGAGTACTAGTCATGTGCCCGTTCGCACCATGCCCGTTCGAAACGGGCCGACTGTGTGGCCTCCGGTGTTGCTGCTTGCAGCTTTTTCGAGAACCGCTCACTCAAACAACTTCACACTGTACTTCCTTGGGTCCTCGGCAATACACCAGCCAGTGCAGTGTCCGTTCCGTGCCTGTTCGGAACGGGCTGACGGCTCGCAGCTTCCTTGAGAACCGCTCACCCAAACAACTTCCCACTCGACACTGCTCTCCCTTGGGTCCTCGGCAATGTGTGAATTGACAATCGGATGAACGGTTGTCGAGAAGATCGAATGACACACATACATACAGAGACTCCATTATAGTTAGATGTTGGTGCATGCAGAATTAAATCTAGCAACTTGGCATTGAATCTACCACCCAGCGTTGCCTGCCTTGCCATGTGGGTTGTGTTGGTTTTGGTCGTGAAACAAATGGATTAGACAAACATCTCTTTCTTTCAAATTCTCACACTGCTGCAATTTCTGCGGCAAACATCTCGACGAGGAATCGCTCAGACGTTACGGGACCAACGTTTGAGTCTCACAACCAAACTAGTCGAGGGAGACCACATTGCCATGTGATCAGTTGCATGCCGTACGTTCAAATACACGGCGTACCTGCTTCTTGTCACTAAATGCCACAGTACACATGTACCTATGGAAAGAAGTCACGAGAAAATGTCAGACTTTATACTGTTGTTTCACCCGCGGTTGTGTTTTTAATAAAATAAGATGTTCATGCTCAATTATGTGTCCTATATTCCTGCTTCAGTAAAACTGTGGACAACACTTACTCGGAGCACCGTTTTAAGAAGAGCGAGGGGACGTGTTTTATGAGCATTTTAGGCGGTTTATTTGAAAAACACATACAAAAAGATCATATACAAGACAATAAATAAAAAAAGGAGACAGAACAGTTTGGGTTAAGCTATGCAACTTTTGCATCATTAGTAATAAATACAGTACAAAATCCACCCAGAGTGAATCTAAAGAGTTTCCACAATAATCACGGATCATGTTATTCTTCATTATGATGTCGCTATTGCTTTCATATTATTGATACATACTTCTACTTTTTCTATAAAATACTCAAGATCATAAAACATTGCGCGGTTACAGCAAAACAGCAGTGTGTGTTGTACAAAGATGGCCATGTCCCTTTTTCACTGGCAGGTTAATAATCAACATGGGTTTTGTGTGTGGTTTTTTTTTGTAGTTTTTTTTCTCAGCAGCAAAGAAACATCTGAAATATTCAAGAAGGTACAGCATCATATTAAACACATCTACAGAGCTACTCCCACGTACACATAGGAAAACCTGAGAAGGACATGCATTTAAAAAGCTTGTGCTTTGAGTTCTACTGTTCATTCCGGTTCACCAGCTTGAGTTAATACTATGGCTACGGTCCAGGTTGCTCTGGATTAATAGGACACACTGCAGAGGGCATAGGGTAAGGCCAGTGAGAGCAC
>OMKP01021407.1:0-10388 GCA_900302375.1 Bathygadus melanobranchus
AGCAGAGAGCGGGGAGGAGGGAGTTTTAGTGAATTCCGTTTTTGTGTGCTTTACCGCTGACACTGCAGAACTAAGTCACAAACTGATGAGGGAGGGGGGGGGAAAAACATTCCCATTTGGACCATTAAGAAGCATGGCCGCTCTGTTTGTCTAGCACTCCTCTCTAACCAGCTGAATGCTAGGCCCAGAAGTAATGACTATAACATGGTGTGGATCGTGGTCCAAAGCAGGGATGTGATAACGACGACGCCCGCGGTTGTTATGTTATATTTGAATGACTACAAACGTGTAGGTGGCCGACTAACAATGTGTCACAATGAGCAACAATGAGCCACTACGAGATACACCATCTTATACCTTCATTATTGATAAGGTGTCAATAATAAAAAGGTATTTCTTTTCTATTTTAATGTCTCATTTAGTGTGTGTCCCGATTCACCGTGTGCATTGTTCAATTGTGTATATTGATTATAGGCCTATTTTGTCATTCTCACGGCCACAGGACTGCACTTCACACAAGGAAATGAATACTGCTACGGTGATGCGTGCAATGAATTATTGAACCCCCAACTCCACCCTTTGCCCTGACACAAAACTAAAACACCCTGCGAATAACTATTGTGTTGTGACTTCTAATATTTATCTGTAATGGCTTTGATGGCGAAGAAAGAATGCCGGTATTATTTGACTCATATGGACACATATCGCCATGACTCCATTATGGTCCGTATCTGATGAAGAATGAACATGAGGGAGAGGAACAGAGTTGTAAAAGCCTTAATCTCATTCACATTGGCAACGTCGCAAAATACAGACAAGCCTCTCAGTGTGAAGAGTATCCATAATGCAATGTTTATAAAGGCGGTCTTATTAAAAAGAGCCACTATTTGGTACAATACATTATCTCATGGGAAGTGGGTGGTGATTTCCTTGTGACAGACATTAACAATGTAGTAACTCATAGCAGCCTGTAGTGTGACTTGTCATCACACAGCATATAGTACTAGTCTCTGGAGTTTGTGCGCAGGTGTGTGTGTGTGTGTTAAAAGTAAGCGCGAGAGAGGGAGAGAGAGGACGAGAGAGGGCGAGAGAATTGTTATTGTCCAGGGCGCTTATCAACAGGCACAGAATAATGAAATGATAACAAGATAACGTGTCTTACAGAACATGTGAATATGTAAGTTATTAGTAAGAGCAATAGACACTAATTTACATTTTCAACAGAACACCGCGCCATAGTACTATCTCAGTGTGTTCCTGTTTTGTTTGCTTATGTCTTTGTCTACATGTTTGTGAACATAACATATTCAAATAGTTATCTATACATTATAGATTTTACAACAGACAATCATAATGTTGACAGTATCTCTAAACACAGACGTAATCGTCTGTATTTGATCAGAGCCATTGAGTTTGCCCACTAGACGGCTACACAGCCTGGCATTATAGCGTACATACATACATAACAAGGATGCGTGCTGTAAGATGTTCTTGTGCATGGTGTTATGTCTCTAGCTAACAAAACATAGCAGTATCTAAAGCAAGAACAGGGGAGTGAAAATATGTCTATATGTGTATATATGCAATGACTTTCATCATCGTCAAATGATTTAAAAAAACTCCAGCGATACAGAAACAGGTTCAACAATCTTTCCACATGATGATTGACATTTGAGGGATACATGTGTCTCCCAGACCGCACCCTGTACTTCCTTGGAGTCGGCCTTAATACAGAATACGTTCTGGTTTGTGTTGCCATGCTACTGTGGCCTATGTGATCATAGATCATTAATTCTCCAACAACAGACCGTTAAGTAGAGGGAATAATTATCACCCCATCACAGCTAGCCACAGAACTCCAGCACTCTGCCTCCCACTTGCATTTCTGTGATTTCTCACGACTCCACGATCATACGATGTAATGTGGATTTAATCGCCACTTTGATATGAAATCTGATAGAACAGCAAAGAAAGAAATCGGCCTTACGTGGGCGTTTTACGACAGCGCGTTACGATTCGTACCGTTTGTCGATGGCAGCATCGAGTTATGCTTCACGCCATCGCTTTGAAAAGGTCATCTTTTAAATGTAATAGAGCTATGTGAGGTACGTGACAACACGTAGGTGGGATATCTATTAACCTATTCTACACGTGACAGTAACACCGCTGGCGATCGCATGCTGTCCCCCGGGCCATGCCTAGTTACATTGGTATGGCTGACTAGCTGCTGGCCAGTGTTTCCTTTGTGTTCTGCGGCTACTTTGGAGATGGGCGACGTGAATAACCCGGTGGAGTTGCCTATTGATGCGGTCTCTAAGTGCTCCAGAATCCAGGGCCTAATTATGACACCCGGAGGAAGGTATGAATGTCATCTGTAGAAACACATGAGGCCAATGGATAATTGCACGCTCTTGTCTTTACAAGGTGGGAACCATGGAAATAGACCTATTTGTGTGATGTGGTGGTGGTGGGGGGACAATGCAACATGTGAAAGTGGTAGCAGGGGCGTGTGTTAGCTGTGACATGACATTAAGAGAGATGACACTTATCGCAAGATTACATAAACCACTCGGCTACCTGGAATCCAGCTTCTTAAATTAACAGCCCATTTACCCATCGCGGCAAGGTAATGAAATAACAGATGAGAGGTCTCAAATGTAATTTTCCGTGCAGAGTTCTTTTGTGCCGTTATCTTAGAGGGCACAATAATGACTCTGTGAATGACTTTCTTGTACCCCATAATGGCCCACAGCAGTTAAGTCTGCAATGTTGAAAACTATAATCACCAGGTGATTACGGAATTCTGCATGTTGTAAATACATATCCTGGCCTTCTTAATTACTTCGTTGCCGTCAAAACTATTCCATTTAGTGTTTGCAGAATATGCTACCCTTAATGCACATTCACAATGACATACATAGCTGGGATTCCATTTATTTCATGATGTCATTAAAGCAGGTTAATTATCTTTGGAATAAGACATCCGCCAACAAGGACCCCCGCAAGCAGCGTTAAAGAAAGGATTCTTCAGAAATATGTGCATGCAAAATCTATTGCTTTATCTAGTAACAACATTGAGCAAAACAGTTCAGGTCTGAAACCACGTCCAGACTAAGCATAAATACGAGCCTCTTAACTACAAAGTATTTGACAGAAATACTAACCAGACTAAGAGAAAAAGAAATCGAATGATGTTGAAAAAATTAATAATAATCACCAAAGTAATAATGGAAATATTTCTAAAGACTGCATATGAAATCAAATGAGAATTTCTGACCATACAAAAGCACTATATCACGTATTACTGAAGAAAAATCTACAGGCTATAGAGTTCAGATGAATGAGTGAGCAAGCTTTTCAATGCCAATTTCCAAAGGGCCATTGGAGTCGCTGGCAAGCTTGCCAATGCTCCTCCTGTTATTGGCGAAGGCCATGTGTTTATTTCACGCCTCTTTAAACTAGCACGCTTAGGTGCAAGGAATCTGTCCAACATCATCCCACTCAAAACATGAGACCTGGATCCTTACACCCCGCAGCTGTCTGGACACTGGGATCAATCTCTGTCAGCGAAGCACATTGATTTACAGGTACTGCCAGTGCAGGCAGGCGTCCCTACCTACCTTCTACCTAAAAACAGCTACAACCGTCGTGACATGAACAACACATAACAAAGGAGCACTGGTTAAGGTTTTAGACGGCCATATGTCTGGAACTGGATAGCAGAATCTCTCCTTGTTCTACGAACACATCCCTGTCCTTGGGTGTCTGACACCCAAAGAATTCTGATGATAAAGAAAATATTAGAATAATAATTTCCTATTTGAACAGAAGATGTAATGAAAGCTCGGCAAATATTTTCCTTTAAAAAAATAAAAAGCAGTGCATTCCAGACTGCGTACCCCCCAGTGTCACGCTGGTGTGGAGAACGGCAGAACACGAGAAGCTCAGGAAATTGAAGCTGTAAATAAAGGTCCATCAGATAAAGGATCTCCTGACAGTTATGAGAGCAGAGCAGAATGAGACCCGGCTCGCTGGCTCATTCCAGACACGTGCGCACGGGTATGACAAAACAAATCACAACAATGGGAACGAAGGCCACCGTTCGCTTTGGACTCTCTGGGTTCTCGTCGACTCCCCACCTCCATCTCCACCGCCACCTCCTCCTCCTCTTAAATGACAATTTAGTCGCTAACCTTTTACTACACTTCCCTTTGTAGTTGTCCTGCATCACAGACGTAAAAGAACAACATGAAGAATCGTTCATTCATGAGTTTGGTGTGGGCCAGATGTGACAGTGTTTACACATACAGTAATATTCTGTTTTTATTCTGAATAAACCAATCTTTAGAAAGTTGCAACTGTTAAGCGTTTGTTTTTCTTCACTACCAAAAGCTACATTGTTTTCAATCCATATCTGTCAACCAAACAAAAAGATGCATCATCAGTGCCGTAGATAGACAATTTGATCACCAGATCGTCAATTCAATGTGTTGTGTACTGGACGGGGGAAGTCTGACTCTGCACATGGAGCTGTGCTGTCCTTAGAGGCAAATCCCTTCAAATCTTCTGGAAAGCTAACCAACAAAAATGTTGAGCAGGAGATGAGGCGTTACAATACATGGTGGTGGCGGTAAGTGGTTCTGCTGACCCAAACAACGAGTGGACAACTAGTGGACAACCATGGAAGTCGCTGTCTCTTAGCCCAAGTATCCATTTGTCATTCGCTAGACAGTGCAATCTGAAATTCATTGGTTGCTTGTGGGTGGTTTTATAAGCCTGGCAATAAGACTAAACCTTCAGAGAAGACACGTTGATTTGTGTCTGCTTTGACAACAATACAGCATCTATAGGAAATGTATTTTTTTAGGATGTAATATGGAGTGTGGTGTGCGAGGGACCGGATAGACCATATTTAAATCCAAGCTAAACATTAAAAACTGTTTCAATGAATGTGACCTGGTGCCTGTTTCACGGCTGCACGTCTTCCTTTCATCGGTAGGAGGCTTGAATCTCAAGCCCTACTGCTACTGTGAGCAATGCTAAAGAAAGTAGGCGAGGCTTAGCTTTCCTGCTTTGACTGTGGCCAAGAACCAAAGCGTTTATAGTGGTTTCAGAAACTGACTCATCTAATGATTCATGGATTATATATTGCTTTTCATCTGTGTCTAATCAAAGGCTTCACATTGCATGCTTTTCTCCAAATAAGGATGGGATTTCAGCAACAAATGGTACAAATTACAACTAAACGACTGCCCTCTGACGTGTCTGACAAAATGTCGGAAAATGTCTTTTCCTTTATAACTGACAGAGAAAGTTTTACACATTTATTGGAAGGTCCTCTAGTTATTTTAATATTTCGAATAGGAACATCTGATGGTAACCAATTAATTAATCTTACCATTCACAAAAACATTCGGACCTGTGTTGCTTGCTATAAAAGCAACATGGAAACGCACCATAGCTTCTCTTTACAATGAAGTCAAACTGTGCATATGGATTGACATATCATATCTACCCCAACAATAGGGTACCAAAGTATTATCACACTGCCAAACACCCCTTTGGCCTCGTCAACCAGCGCTAAGGTTGTTGACAAGGCCAAAGTGCACTCGGTAGCTGGCAGTCATTTTACGACTGCGGTACTGAAGCAGATTTACTTAGATGACGTCAGCGGCTGTGAGCCTGCTTTTCCTTTTTGGTGGCGTTCTACACTGGCCTCACTGGAGCCCTGCTCTTAGTGCCTCGCAGCTGCCTGTATGCTGTGATTCCCCCTCTAACTCTGGGTTTACCTTAGGGCACACACACTAGTCTGCATCCCACTGGATTGTTGCTCTCCTTTGATTTCCAGCCCGCCTTAACTGCTATGAGGCTGGCATTTGGACTTGATTTATCATCTGTTTTACGATTCATTTCCCTTCATCTAGATATGAAGAGATTACAGATGAAGGGGTGAAATATGTTTTACTGCAACATGGCTGAAATAAAAATAAATACATTTGAGATTAAATTATGGAAAACTGAAAACAAAAGTAGTATTCAAATTGGCAATCGCAAAATCCATTTTGTTCTCTTTGGTGGCACCTATGGTGATTAGCACATTGCAGGTGTGTTTTTGGACCTCACATCCCAGAGATCCAAACAGTGTCACCTGTGTGATGTCAGTCAGGTGGCAGTTGGTTCACTGGGAAACAGACTGGCAATGCTGGCAGGGACCATAAAGAACAGTATGCCGCTTCACACACAAGTGAGTCGTCGAAGTGTGTTGCGTTAGCTCCGCCCACCCTCTCTGACAGAACCACTACTGCTGGGTGACGGAAAACACGTCACTCACTGTGCGTCGTTTGTGATTTGTCCCGGGAATGTCGCCACGACACCCAGTTGATAACATTCATAATACTGCAAATGCCAGGGCTTCCATCAGTGGGCCATAGGATCAATCACCTACGTACCTCATTCACTGGTATTTTAACATCCATTTTTCCAAGCAAAACAAAAAACATAAATGTCCTTGTTTTTTGCTGGAAATATTATAAGTTCTATGGTCAATTTTGATATGAATTGCAACTATCTCCAAAAACCAACATTCACAATGAATCTCATTGACATTCTCATGCCATTTTAAAATCTAATTTAGCGCAACGGTTGAAGCATACAATTTGCATTGCTTTGATTTTAAGGCAAGGTTATTAATACAAAACAATGTGGAATTAAATCATGTTTAAAGAAAAGTAAGGTTATATTTAATGATGTTAGGCTTATATAATACCATTTATTGCTATTGGTATCCAAGTGTTGCATTACTTGCTGTAATTCAGTTCTACATGTTAACAGCACACTATTACAATGCACCACTGGTTCTGTACATTAAAACACATGTAAACATAATAAATACAGCATTGTTGCTTACAATTATTTCAATGATGGGCTGTGGTCATATGTAGAATATGTACAATAATAACATTTCAACCAATGGGGCATTATATGTATAAGGAATGGTCTTAAATAGGAAAGTATTTAACAATACTTTAACGTGACTAGGTTAGTTTTAAGAGATACATAAGAGCTTAAATCCGACTTTTTAAAGTAGAGACTCGTGCTTTAGGAAAGACAATATCCTATTATTTTGAAAATACCACTCAGGCCATCGTCCAACAGTTCCAATGGTTGCATAAGCTGAAAACAAAGCATCTTTTGCTCCCTCTAGTTTTTTCCTTGCAGGCAGATTTATTTCTTACCACTAGAACATGTATGGATTAAGTCTGACTGAATTCTCCCTGTAAGTTTAAAATAGTATTAATTAAGTATTAATTCATTAAATAATCACTCAATTATCTATTAATGTGTGCCCCTAGCCTTTATATAAATACACCTACAACCTATTTGAAATGTATGAGAAACAACATTTTATTTGCAGTAAGACTTTTTGCCTTATCATCATTATCTATTTATTTAAGAGACAATACAATGTGGTACAAATCCACCAGGATATAATTGTGTGTTGCCCAGGGGCAAGAGTACAAAGTTTCAATTAACAACTCAGTTTTCAACAAGAACAGTCACTAAAATGAAAAAGATCTGTTAATAACAACAATGATTATGGGTCCTGTCATTACAGGCACAATTAACATAGTTTGAGTTGGTGTAATCTTAATAACACCACGCAACAACATCATACATATCGATCAAAACAAACTTTAGAAAGCTGAGTTGACGTTTTGGATTTGTTCGGGAGTCTAACGTTGAATAACGAGGCTACAATGTGGGACTGGACATATTACATCCATATTATCACTGACAGTGCCAATTGAATGAGCTTATCACATAAGGAGCTTATCACATAAGGACGTATGACTACTGTTTATTACCGATGCCTCTTTTAAATATGAGACTGAAATAATCGGCAAAGTAAGGATAAACTTTGTTACAACCCTGCTCTGCCCATAGCCGAGAGCAGACTGTCCTTCCCGTGCGATCAGTCTCCTACTACTTTAGTTTTAGCTGAGCAGGCATACCCCGAAAAAAGGCGGATATGGGAAAAAAGGAAGCCCAAATAAAGGCTACACAACAGCGTGTGGAAATATAAGCTATATGTATGTATAGCCTATCGATTTAATCATTTACGGTTTCGATTACCCATTACACATCCTTTTGTTTTTCAAATAAATAAGAGTTGCTTAAAAAAAAATCAATTACATGCCACTTTTATTCTGAAACATTTGTCGGAATCCATGCCAACTTGACATAAGAGTAGGCCTAAATAACCAGACTGTTAATTGTACATACATCCATGAAATATTACGAATTTGTAAATATTGTTGTTTGCGAGATGGAGCTGTGTGATTTTGGCAACGCAAGCGAGGTGTGTTTGTATCCGTCTTGCAACATAGGAGTTGAAGCTGATCTCGCAGTGGTGTTACATGGAGAATAAGGCATTCCGGTATCCCGGGAAAAATATAAGGAATATACTCACGCAAACTTCGATGGGGATCGGATAAACGCACAGCCAGATGTGTTGAAGCAACAAGTCTTTCACCACGGTTTTGCGGTTGTCTGAAAACGGTCCGGTGAAATGTCCAACTCCCGGCGACTGATCCAACTATGGAGAGGAAAACACCACCGTTTTTATCCGTCATCTTGTCCAAAACTCACGCATGCAGTACTTATCGTTTGATTAAAATCTGAGTTGACTCTCCAATGTGCTGTCACGTAACATTATGCAGGCTATTATACGCGTAGGTATCGGGCGTGTGGTCACGCTTCTTCCAAAAATGTAAAAAATGTTAAAGATTTTGGTGCTATGTCAGTGCAGTCTGCCACAACACTGAGTGGACAAAGTGAGCACCCTGTTGCAACACCGAGGAAAATCGGCCATCTCATCGATGGAAATTCTTAAACAATATGGGACGAACTGATTAGAATCGCTACATTGCTATTTTCATAAGACAAAATGAATAAATATTTCAAGAGCATGATGTAAACCTACTACGAGAAGTCTGCGATCTGTTTGCATATCATTAACTACATTGAAACTTACCTCAAACACATCCGTTATTGACATTCATATAAATCACCTCTTTTGATTTTTTTAGATGTGATATTATTGATATTGGAAAACTGTGTAAAGTTATTGTATTGTTTCTGGGCCAGCCAGGAAGGTGTACGTAAAACGCAGTCGGACTGACAGAGATGCGAAGAATGCTCGGAATGAGAACAAGAATGAAATGAACGCAAAAAGCGAGTTTGCATTGGGGCGGAGCAAAGGTGTCGTCATCCCGATCCCAGCGAGAGGGACCTGGCTGCAGACAAGATGGCGGACCTCCGCAAGTGGCCCCTCCGCGGTTGACAGTAAATCACGTGACCTCAGTAGCTGAAGCGTGCGTAGTCCACGATGCATTGCATTGACCATGTTTTTACAATCATAACAATCTAGAATTACCTGAAGTAATAATAATAATAATAAAAAACCTGACTGAGAAATGGGAGGTTAATGTGGTAATGAGGATAATGTGGTTTGCCCCTTGGAAAAGTGCAATCAAGGACAGCACAAGGAATGATTGGATTGTTTGCTAACTATTTTTTAGATTACCATCAAAATACTGGAGTACAAGGAAAATTCTGTCACCCGTCATCATGGCCAGGGGGAAACTGCTATTCTGATTATGGGACTGTACAGTGTAGTAGTGATGAACCTTTTAGCAGCTTTATCGCAGTGGAAAGGACATGCCTACACATGCCCTTAGACTTGTTTGTCGCTGTATAAAAGAAAGCTTTAAGAACCTCTTCACATAGAGACTCTCTACCACAGAGTCCTCTCCACGTAGGAGTAAAGACTTAATAAATAAATAAAACATCTAAAAGATTAAATTCATAGCAGTCATGTTGATATTAACATGGACACGGGGCAGAATCTGGAGTGTGACCTCACAGCAGGTCGGCAGACAGAGAAATAAACTATATTTTATTTTTAGATGCCTACATTTGAAGATGGGCCCAATAAAAAATTAAATATACAAGCAACAAATGTGATGTAATTTGCATAGCACACACAAAACAATATGAAATGCATTGGGATTAAGTTAATACAGAGACACACTATTTAACATGAGTTGATAGTTGCAGTGTCTAGACAACTTTATATATAGCCCAGTTGAACTTGAGATAGCAAATGACACATTTTATATCAAGTGCTATAATCATAATATAAGTATTATATAAGCACTTAAACTTTTCCATGTGAAAAATCTCAAAAGAGTACTAAATAACTACTCTGACTAAAGGTTTATACAGATATGAACACAGACAATGATTGACTGTATTAGATGTCCTGGGTACTGCCAAGGCAAGTAGACCAGGATCTATGAAGACAAATGATGGCTTTCTGCAGGCGA
>OMKP01021413.1:0-10067 GCA_900302375.1 Bathygadus melanobranchus
AACACGATAGTTTTTTATTTTGTAATACACATTTTTTTTGTTCGATTTTCAAATAGTCATCTGTTACTGTTATCATTTTTTTTTTCGATCGTTTTGTAGAGATTTTACAAATATTTTATATTCCGGCAAAATTTTGAAGCGGGATATATAATGAAATAGTCCAAAATAAAGCCTTCGCCACTGAGAATAAAATAGATTATTTCGCCAGCGCTTAGTGAATGGCCCAGGTAGGCCGGAGTTACTCACGCATTGTTCGATATTGCATATTTAACAGATATTCACGCTCCTCATTAGCGATATGACACGGTGAACTAAAGACACGACCACCGGCAGTCCCATATGTCCAGTGGTGTATACCTGCCCAGGAGACGGGGCCGTCAGGCAGCAGCACTTCTCTCTATATATCATTTGGTCAATATTTCTATAGGCCTATAGCCTAACTAAAGCGATTAAGCAATTATTAAAGCAATCAAACCAGATACGTCTCGCGTTTCAAAATGTCCCAATAGATAGAACATATAAATCGCTGTTTAGAAGTGTATCCTGCTCCCTCTACAACAGTAACAAGCAGGTACAAAACTGCACTTTTCCACACAGGCTTGGTTAGGTCAGTGGGTTCGCCATCAGTGTCGGCTCTGTAGGCAAAGTAGTCCCACAGTAGATTTTGTCTGCCCGTGTTGTTAGTCAGTAGGCGTGGAGGTATTATTTCTGAAGATGACACACTTGTTGTCAATGACGGTAGATTTAATACATACGAAGGTAGACGTACAGCAGGCTACGCGCCCTCTTGACAATACGTAACCAACATTGCCGAAGGGGTTTTCCGTTTTGGTGCTTTTTTTTCCAGTAGCTGACGCTGTAAGGTAAACCGTGACCTTTTTAAATGGCAGTAATCTTATGATACTCTTGCAAGTAGAAATGGTTTCTTGAGTTGCAATCAACCGAGTTGCAGGAGGATATTTTAGCAATTCTCAGAAATGTTAGTTTACTCTCCAGGTGCCTGTCCCACGTCACTCTGTGGGAGTCGTGATTGGTCGAAATGGAGAAATGATCAAGAAAATCCAGAACGATGCGGGCGTGAGGATACAGTTCAAACCAGGTGAGTGCTAAACTGATCACATGTCAATGTGAAAACTGCTACCAATTCGTCCAAAGTAAATATCAAGCGATTGCTATACTAGTTTATTTGTAGAAAAATGTGAAATACAAGTGCATTCACTTTCCTGTGACACAAATACATTGTTGTTCTGTTGGCTTTCCCACAACAGCTGTCTAAATGTAAAAACATAAAGGCTAGTTATCTATTAAAGCACATGTTGGTTGCATTGGAAACTAATGATGCGTTGCAATGGCATGAAACATATTTTCACATGACAACGTTGCCTCCAACGTGTTTTAGGATGTTAGACGTGTGTCATTTGCATCTTGTATTTGTATTTTTTTACTACAATGGATTTGCAAAGGACATCTGAATCAGGAAAAACATTTTGATGGAAAAATGGCAAATACCTTTTCTTGTTATAATTTATTTGCATATTCTGCAGATGACGGTTCAAGTCCTGACAAAATTGCCCACGTCATGGGTCCACCAGACCGCTGTGAACACGCAGCCTCCATCATCAACGAGCTCCTGCAGAGCATCCGCGTCAGAGACGAGGAGGGACAGGGTGTAAGTGTAGCATTATGCAGAGAGTGGAGCAGGACAGTTGAAGTCTGCAACGTGAACAACTTTGGTACTCTGAAGGATTTCTAACTTGACCATAATGTGACCCTTCCCAGGGTCCACCTGGGTCCGGCATGCCCCCCGGTGGGCGTGGCAGGGGGCGGGGCCAGGGGAACTGGGGCCCTCCGGGAGGAGAGATGACCTTCTCTATTCCTGCACACAAGTGCGGCCTTGTGATTGGCAGAGGTGGCGAGAATGTCAAGTCCATCAATCAGCAAACGGGGGCGTTTGTGGAAATATCCCGCCAGCCGCCGCCGAACGGTGACCCCAACTTCAAACTGTTCACCATCCGTGGGTCTCCACAACAGATTGACCATGCAAAACAGCTGATCGAAGATAAGATCGAGGTAGGCAATCTATATCCATCGGTTGTAGCATCCGTTGACGTAAGCGAAAAAGTGTCCCTGAGAAGGAGAAAGTGCTTATTACGTTCACAGATACAAAGTCCTTCTAAATGGTCTCTTGGTGCTTTAGGGTCCCTTGTGTCCTGTGGGTCCGGGTCCGGGAGGCCCTGGTGGTCCAATGGGTCCCTACAATCCCAACCCTTACAACGCAGGACCCCCAGCTGGCCCCCCTCAGTAAGTACAACTGGAAGCTTCCATAGTACTACAGTACCTTGTATTTAAAAAAATAAATAAATAAAAGGCTCACTTGCTGACATCTTCTCCCCTATAGTGGTGGTCCCCCTGGCGGTCACCAGTACGCTCCCCAGGGCTGGGGCAACGCCTACCAGCAGTGGCAGGCCCCCGCGCCCCATGACCCTAGTGAGTCTCCTTTTGCGCTCCACCCTGCGCCTCAACTTCTGCAATTCCACCTCAGTTAGCCTCCTACGTCCTCACTAACCAACTCGATCTCCTTCTGTCCAGGTAAGGCTTCGGCCGACCCAAATGCAGCGTGGGCAGCCTACTACGCCCAGTACTATGGCCAGCAGCAGCCCGGAGGCCCCATGCCAGGCCAGGCTCCCGGGGCTCCAGCAGCAGCACCCGCAGACCCGGGCCAGGTGGCTCAGACCCCCGGCGGCCAGCCGGACTACACCAAGGCCTGGGAGGAGTATTACAAGAAGATGGGCATGAGTACGTTTGGGTGTATACTAAAGGAACTAGTTGGTAGAACTCTTAACTCGTAGAACTTTTAACGTGGATGTGGTTCTGTGCCATATCCTACAATAAATATTGATACATGCCTGCCTCGGATTCTCAGTGTAGCCCGATCAGAGTTCTCCACAGACTTGCAGGATAACCAGAGAGTTTCTATAAGTAGCTGGCAGGGGCCGTGCGGGGGGGCAGTAATTGGTTGGGAGTGGGGTCCTCCATCCTTATCCCTAAACCTAGTTTATTTTTTAACTTGTATGTTGGCCTAATATTTAATTACCTCTTGTCCTGCAAAAGTCCATTTAAAATACATTTGAGTATTTTAGGAAATATGACTAGTCATAGTGGGAGGAATGTTGGTATTATGGCATCCAATCCAAAGCTATATGACACTACATACCTTGCCTGTTAATGTAGGAACAACCTGTTATTTGCAGGCTCTTCGTTCACTCTAGGCTTGATGTACAAGTTTAAATCCAATCCAAATCTAATTTTAAACCAGGAAACTTGAAACATTTAGTTACTTCTATATCATTACAGCATTAGGAAGTCATATCAATGCTATGTTATTGAGTTGAGTCCATACATTGCAAGAAACTGCAGAGTTGATCCGACCGTTTTTGGTTTTTTTTGGTCAGCCAATAGATTAGACATGCATCAGGAATCTCTGCCTAGCAAATCAAACCTTTGTTTTTATTGGATTAGGATTCAGGGATTGAGTAGTTTGTGAATGAATCTGCCCTAAGCAGAGCAGCAGAAACTACAGGAAACGCACCTACCCAACAAATGACATCACCCGCAGACTCACTAGGCGGTTGGTTAGCTGGCAGCCGAAGCTTATGGTGAACCCTGCCGATACGGCAACTATTTTTGGTTTGTGTTACATTCACTTTGGCTGGATTTGGCCTACATTCGCATGGAAGGAAAATCGCTCCACCGTGCTGCATTTTAAATGTGTCTTGTTAAACGGCAGGGGGCTTCTCGCGCATTACAAAACGTCACGCAAGATGAGAAGTGTGACGATAAACATGCTAGAGTTGCTCGTCTACATTACATCCAAACCGACTTACAATAAGTGCATACGTCAGAAGAGTGAAACAACAGATCGCTGATTGCTAGGTTAATAGAACACTTTATTCATAATTGCTAGGTAGCCCCTCTCGCTGGTGAACAGCAAGATAGCCAGGATACAATTTCTAGGCCAAGTAATAATGGTGTGTCCAGATCAATTTCCAATTTGCTGTTATTTCAGCCCAGGGCGGTGGAGGAGCCGCAGCGGCAGCTCCAGGCACAGCAGCCCCAGCACCAGGGGGAGCCGCTGCAGCCGGAGGCCAGCAAGACTACAGCGCAGCCTGGGCTGAGTACTACAGACAGCAGGCCGCCTACTATGGACAGCCAGGCCAAGCCCCGGGACAGGCAGGCACTCCACAGCAGGGACAGCAGGTAAAGTATATATGTGCACGTGCGCGTCGTCTTTTCCTTTCTTTTGCCGTGCCGATTGTTAATGTGTGATCGTTGTTGTGTTTCAGGCCCCGTAATGTTTGGTGCTCCGGTCATCTGGTTGGATGCCCATCTCCCTGTGAATAATCTCTACCTGGACTCTGGTTGTTTGATCACGGTTCTTCCTTTAATTACTTTCTTTTTTTTCTGTTCCTTTTTCTGTCGAGCGACTCATTTACGCTTGCTTTGTGAGACCTTTTCCAAGGTCATTTTTATATTTTCCCTTTTTTGTTTTTGGTACGTTTAAAATATAAGCTGAGGAGACTGTGGGGAAGACTAATGATGATTTGAACAAAGCACTAATTAACTCCATGGTATTCGATTCGTCACTCACCAGTTACTTACCAGCCACATGCAATTGCAGGACGAAGCAAATGTATTTCTTGTGTGCTCACATCATGACAGCATCTGTATATACGTGTCACACTGTAGTAAACCTTTTGTTCTACTGATGGTGAAATCCTGTTTAGCAGTACTTTCAGTATTACAAAACTAATGTTTGTTTAAAATGTCAACTCTTTTGCTTTTAGACAGTTATAGTTTATTTTTTGTTTTTTAATTCAAACATTCCCACTGATAAGTTGCAGATAAAACGTTAACCCTTTTTTTTTTTTTTTCTTTCTTCCTATTGCTATCATGAAGAGGGTCATGTGTCTGTCTGTATACAGTGTATGCTACTGGGCAGAAAAATGTGTTCGAGTTGATACCCACTGTATCCTAGAACGCTGTTTGAGTGTAGTTCTGCAAAACCCATGACTCTCTTTTTTTGTGTGACAACGTTATAGTTGGAAGAACTTTCTTTTTATTTTTGTTGCAATAAGTCATGTCATTGTATGCTGAATTTTTAATTTTTTACTGCTTGTTTTTAAAGACTTAATAAAAACATACAACGTGGCCTTTTTTTGTTTGTTTGTTCATTCAAAGTTTTGTGTGTGTGGAATCAGAAGCTCTGTTGGTCTTATTAAAACCCCAGCAACACTAAGAACTACTGCCGGTGGACCGGTTTGGGATAATAATCCCAGCGTCTTGGGGTGTGATTGGTGTACCGATCAGAGACTGAAGGGGGGGTCCTATTAGAGTTAACCCATTGGCAAGGCAGGATACATACAACAGTTCAATGGGAGATGGCGCCCAGCTCGAAATCGGAAAAGGACAGCAAGCAGAAATCTCAAAGAAAACACAAAGACCATGTTGTCAAGCTTCTTACTCGTGGGAAGGTATGCGCCGATTCTAGCAGTTGTTGGTGCAAATTCGAAGTCGGGCGTGTTGGTTTACATGTGCATAGTTTGCCTTTGCAATAGCTAGCTGTGTTAGCTTGCTAAGTAGTTAGCTGTTCGTTGCAAACATGTTGCTGCTTTGTCTTTAAGTCTTGGTAGGGTTACTCGTCAGACTTCACAATAAGCGAGATGGCAATACTAACCTACTCTACTGTTAATTGCTTTTTTGATATTCTATGTCTTGCATTCGTCTTCTCAGTCGTTATCAGCTAGGTATACACATCCAAATTGATAGTTAGCATTCTAGCCTTACCAGCAATGCCCATCGTCTTACCAAAACATTTGCATTAATGTAGTAAAAAGTAATATTAGCACCACTGCACGAGTTCTTGTCAAGTCAACTGCTTTAGCGGTTTAAGAGGAACATTCATCTAATCCCTGTTCAAATAAGCGAATGCATTTTATCAAGTCAAACTAGCCCACATTCTTGTTTGAAAGTAATATAAATGCTAGGGTTAGCTTAATACAGATAACCTTGTCGGTATCTGCATTTTACAACATTCTTGTACGTAAGGGTTTTGTTGATTGTGATTTGTATTCAACATGTCGACCTTTTTTCCGTCCATTTAACTTTGTTATCCAGCTGTCAGGTCAGTTTTCTCAACGCCTGTTTAGGAAGCTACCACCTCGGGTATGTGTCCCTTTGAAGAACATCGTCAGTGAGGAGTTCCTCAGGGCAGGGTAAGTGTGTGTGTTTTATTTATGTTTTGTGTATTGCTAATCTGCTGTTTTATGTAAGGACTGAGAGAGTATGTACTGTTTGTGGACGCTAGTCATGCAGGTGTACCAGGGACGCTGTTGAAGTCTAACCCTAACATGGTTAACATGATGGTTGTTGTGATTTGCTTTCAAATTCATTCTTGACTCCCCTTTTGGTTTCAGTCACATCTTCCTTGGCTTCACAAAATGTGGCCGCTATGTTCTGTCCTACACGAGTGATTGTGGGGAAGATGACGACTTCTCTTTCTACACCTACCATCTCTACTGGTGGGAGTTCAACCTCCACAGCAGACTCAAACAGGTGAGACCGTCACATGTCCCGCCAGGTCCTCCCTCCCCAAATATGTACCCGAATGAAGGACAGTGAATAGAAAAGAAATCCCCAGTCACACTTTTCCTCTACTTATAGTAATGCGATTGCAGCCTAACTTAATGTTATGTGTTTGAATGACATTTCACCTGCGCTACAACCATACCCTTTCCCCTTCAGGTCCACCATGTGCGACTGTTTGCAGGGGAAGAAATTTACAGCGATCTGTACCTAACTGTCTGTGAGTGGCCCAATGACCACTCCAAAATCGTCATCTTTGGATTCAAGTAAGGCATACTGACACACAATACATTCGGAGTGAATTCCTATTTTTGTGTGCTTGCAATGAAACCTGGATGAAGGCTTATTATTTTGCGTTTGTGTGTAACATCCATCTATGCCAGTACAAGGAGTTCCAGCTCGGTTCTGATGAATCTGATGATGAGCGATGAGAACAACAGAGATATTTACATCACCATTGCTTCCATGCCCCCGCCCAAGCCTTGCTCTCAATGCTGTCCACTTCCTTCGGTTTCCACAATACGCACAGGTACGCCCCAAAACCCCCAGGAAACACACTGCAGACAGCTTTTCCTCTCCCAAATCTGTTCTTTGTTTCGGAAAAAGACAAAGATCCAGCACTGCACCTTTCGTATGGGTTTCCACCACTAGATGCGCTTACTCTTTCGTTGGTTCCCCCTGCTCTCTCCAGGTGGTGGCGATTGTCTGGAGCATGGCTACGTACTCAACAGCAGGTACCAGGTGGTGTACCCCTTCCCCACCTTCCAGCCAGCATTTCAACTCAAGAAAGACCAGGTCATCCTGCTGAATACTAGCTACTCGCTAGTGGCCTGTAGCATCTCCCTATGCCCAGGTAGACACACCTGCGCTACTCTTATCACACCTTACATTGGCTGCAGTCGTGTTTCTAGTTGCTTACCTCTCTTTTTTTTTTGTTCTATTATTAGCAGACCAGGAACAGTCCTCTCAGATCCTCTACTCCAGCGGAGCCACACCTCCTCCGACTCAGTCGGCTTCCTCCACAGCCTCCTCGTCGCCCCCTTCCTCCGCTCTGCCACAGGGATCCCCCGAAGGCCGACAGGAGCCCAGCCGACCCGGCCCGTCCCCGCTGTCTCCCAGCCAGACACAGGCAGCCATGCGGGCACGAGAGTTTGCGGCCGATCTCTTCCGACGCGCCCAGGGCGGAGGACGGGACGATGCCGACGGAGAGAGGAGGCGAGCGGAGGGAGGCGAAAAAGAAGCACCTCTCTATCCGGCAGAAAAAGGGGGAAGCCGAGAGACTCTGAGAGGAGAGGAAGAGAGATGCGTGGAGGGAAGCGAAGAGGAGGATAGACGGACTAGTTTTCCACAGCCTTCAACGTCGGATGGGGAGCACCCTGTAGCGCGGCACTCGGAGCAGGTTTTGAGTCCTGCCCCCTCCTCCTCCTCATTCTCGTCATCTCCGCGGACCCCGCCCTCGTCCTCAACGGGGGCCAACGAGCCCGGCTACGTTAACTACACACGCCTGCACTACTGCCTCCAGCAGCCAGGGGCAGCAGAGCCCGATGCTGGAGGTGAAAGATTGTATACATTTGCTTATCCAGTTTTATTTTATATATATATATTTTTTTTAAGCCTTTATGTGTGTATGTGAATTTGAGGTTTGTATATCTAGGCGACATCCTACCATGTTCTTAATTTGTATTGTATTAATTGATATTGAGGTCATAAAAATGTATAGGACAACATTACATCTGCAAGCATCTCTATCTCGATTTTTTTTACTTCTCTATTAAGAAGCATTGTGTTTCCATATGTTTGTAATGCTCTAGGTTATGAAGACGATAAGGTCCAGCTGCCATTCAGCGTCACAGATCTGAAGGGCCGGAACCTGCAGCTGGTCACTGGGGCACACAACGGACAGGTGCACCATTCACTCTTATCCTCCATATTCTGGCGGTGGTCTTAAGTGTCTGTCCTAACCCAGGCTGGCGTGTTGTCCTTCTTCTTTCTCTCCCCGTGGCAGACGGTGTGCGTAGAGCAGCTGACCCTGGACTTTGAGTATCTCATCAACGAGGTGATCAGGAGCGACGCCGTGTGGGCACCTCAGTTCTGTTCCTTCAGCGATTACGACGTTGTCATACTGGAGGTGAGCGCGGTCAGACACACACACTCACACAATACCATTACCGTACTGTGTCATGTATTGACTGTGGGTCTTCCTCTTGTTGGGTCTGTAGGTTTGTCCCGATACAAACACCGTGATGATCAACATCGGGCTGCTGTTGCTAGCGTTTTCCTCTTCGGACGAGGAGCATTGCAGGTGGATCATACATTATCTAACTGATTCTGACACTTTTTTTGTCTCTTCTTACTTCAGTCCACTATTCTGCTCTGTTCTGCTCTGTTCATCTAATAAAGTGTCAAAAAAGTTTTCCAAATATATGACTCTTGGCTGCAGATGATTAACTTCCACCTTAACCCCTCTCATGAATAAATTACCCATCTAACCGAGATGTAAATTATATATATATAATTTCTGTACTTTTGCAAATGTGTTTTTAGGCCAAACACCTACCATTCCAACCTACAGGTGAGCTGGGATCTCAACACTGGTGTCTGCTGCACCGTCGGCGTGGGCGATCTCACTGAGGTCAAGGGTCAGACCAGGTGTGAGGGGACGCCATACATTTCTCTCTCTTGCCCTCTCCCTCCGCCATCTGTGCACGGCCTTGGGTTGTTTAGCGCAGTCGTTGACCGAGTTCCTCTGTGGTTATGCTTCGCCAGTGGCAGTGTGTGGAGCTCCTACCGCAAGTCCTGCGTCAACACTGTGATGAAGTGGTTGGTCCCCGAGAGCAGCTCCCGCTACATCAACCGAATGACCAACGAAGCTCTGCACAAAGGTGAGGCGTCCTTCTACCTGCCCGAGAATAACTCCTTCTATGCTCATATTCTGCATCAGTATATAATGTCCTCTTTTTTTTATTTTTTTATTCGTAGGTTCCTCCCTGCAGGTCTTAGCGGACAGCGACCGGTGCACGTGGATCGTGTTATGAAGGAGAGTTCAGGGAGATGTTATCTTTTTTTTTTTTAGTTGACGGCCCCCTGTGTCCTTGACACAACCGCATAAGCACACGCACATCAACACGCGCACACATGTTGACTCTGCCCTCTCGAGTGTGTTGTGTGATCTGGGTGACGCGCACCTGGTAACCCTGAGATGAAGTCTTAGCGGCAGTATGGCTCTTTCCGCAGGTATTTCATTTTATGTTTTTTAAAAAGAGAATCTGCTGAATTGTACTGTATCACGGTATTGCAACCACCAAACCAGAGCTGGACTGAACAAAGATTTAGGCTTGAGTGAATTGTTTCCATTACATGAGCTGTTCTGACATTCTTGTGCGTTCAAACATTATGTGAGGTCTGGATGTGTAAGTTCTTCTTAG
>OMKP01021415.1:0-10177 GCA_900302375.1 Bathygadus melanobranchus
TCATTTTGTAGCACATTTAGGCTGTAGCCCCTTTAAACCACGTGCTCCTGTACAGACAAGCACCCCAGAAGAGCTCTGCTCATCGAATCTGGTGATCCACTTAAAAAGGTCAAATAGCCAAATTAAATAAAACTGTTCACGATCAATATTCTCTACGACCACAAATGGTTTGGTTGTTAAGCTGCTTCTTCTACTGCTCTGCTAATCCTTGATTCTATATTTTCAGTTCCATATTTTGTACATCATTTAGAGTTGTAATTATTGGGCAGTTTAATTTTGCATTCCTTCCGTTTATCGACAAGACAAATGCCTTATATGGGCAAATAAACAAAACACATTCTGATTTGCTGGGCATGCATGTGTATGCATATACGTATGTCTATGCACGCGTGTGTGCGTGTGTAAGAACAGAACCACATTGGAAAGTGTGTGTGGTCGGTGGCTGGTTTAAGCAGCCTCACTTGGGGGTGCACACCTGTGGTGCATTGACTAATCAATGCATCACAGGTGTGCAGCCCCACCTAGCCCCAGACTAGACTTGGGCCGAGTGAGGTCGCTTAAACCAGCCACCAACCACACACACACGTCAACCCCACTCACTCGTGGCTGTGGTGGTGGTGTGTGTGCGTGCCGCTGGGCGCGACCGGCCTGCAGCAGCCTCTCCCACAGCTTGGGGGGGACGCTGGAGACGTGACAGGAGCAGGTGATGGCCGAGGAGTGCAGCGGGGCCAGGTAGGGGGTGGGCAGCGTGGGCCAGCCGGGGGTCTGGAGGTCCACCACCACCAGCTCCTCGTCCAGCAGCACCACCACGGCTGAGGGCTCGTCAAATTCTGGGGACAAGGAGAAGGGGCGGGGAAGGGGTTGGGTAAGGTGTTCGACCAGTGATTTCCCACGATGCAGTGCAGCGAGTAAATCTAACTTTACACAGCGGAAACCTTGCAGACTTTCCCATGATGCAATGCCGTAGGTAAAACTCACAATTCACAAACTTTCAAGGATTTCAAGGACCTGTGGGAACCCTGTTGACAGCAATATGTCGATTTTAAACCAACCCCTAGACACGACATTTGAAACGTGAACACATAATTGATCAGTTGAACACATGACCCAGCCATGACCCTGACGGCATTATCCAACTCCTCCCTCGCCGGGCCTCCCCTCACCTTGCTCCTGCTCCACGCTGTGCACGGTGAAGAAGTCGATGACCCTGGAGGTGAAGTCCAGCGTGACGTGCTCCTTGTTCTGCTGGATGGTCAGACAGTGGCGGTCCCCGTAGCTTGCCCTCGGCATCCCCCCGCTGTACAACAGCATGGGAGAACTGGAGAGAGAGAGAGAGAGAGAGAGATAGCATGAGTTAGAGGTGGATAGAGTTACATGTACATTGTATAGTCACGGGTAAAGACCAGTCCAAGTCATTCTGTCCCAATTCCAGTAAATTGTTTGATCAACCCACTCCTAACCATTAGCTCATTTCCTCTTCTTTTTGTATTTGTGCTAGTAATTTATATTAACTTAAACCTAATACAGCTGTTTTGAATTGAACTGACCGAGACTTGAGGGAGTTAAACAATAGGGGATTAATCAAATAAATGCAACGACTTTAAACAAACAAACCCGTTTGTATTTGTGTTTCACTTCAGATGTGATTATGTTTAATACAAAATAAAGTGTGATTGATCGTAAGCATCAACGACGCTACTTGGTCGAAGCAACCCAACAGGAGAGCTGGGGACGCTCACCCGGACGAGGTGGTCCTCAGCAGGATCTTGCTAATGGCCTTGCAGGGGAACGGACCTGAGACCCAGGAAAGGAGATGATTTAGTCCCACGATGGGGTCCATGCCACCATTAAAAACCACCCGGTCTATTTGAACCACGACGCCATACAAAACAACTTTATTTGTATAACGCCTTTTAAGAACTGACAAAGCGCATCCCGTGATAAAAGGCAGAAGTGTGCACAGACAAAACGCAAAATCATGAACAAATACAAGCGGTTACAAGTGAAAAAACATTGCAAAACATGTTCAAATAAATGGATATATTTGTTTGTCTTGTACATTTTCAGCCAACAAGAACGGAAAGTAGGTTTACCCCATGAATATCACTATAGTATAATAACAACCGGCCTTACCATATGGGATGGTGGAGGACACTGGCTGCTGGGTGTAAGGGTTGCCGCTGGTAACCGCCCACAGCGCGTAGCCCCCGTCGTTATGGGAACTGGCAAACGACTTCCCGGAACGTTCCCACACCAGACTCTCTAGCTGCTGTAGAGGCGCACACACACACACACATTTAGGGTATACATACCCAGTAAGTGCCTGATTAATGCAGAACAAACGAGACACATAGGAGTAGAATCTCTGCAGTAACGCAGTGTTGGATCATGTGTGGGCACACCAATTCACTGAATTTACTTATTGCATATTTATTTATTGTCACTGTCATCATAAACATTTAACCCGCAGAAAGTGTGTGTTTGTATGTGAGCGTGATTAGTACAAAATAGTGATTTAGATAATGGGATTAATGTGGTTTAGAAAGAATCATCTAACTAAGCTTGAGAAGCCACCAGCGTCGGTGTACATGCGTACCTGCTTGCCCAGGAAGAGGTGGTCCACGTGCCTCGTGCTCAGATCCCATAGGACCACCAGGCCTCGACTGTAGCCGATCAGAATCTTCCCTGGCTGCTGGGGGTGTTCCTGAAGAGACTCCACGGGCCCCAGAGACTTCCCACAGCGGTAGTCATCTGGCAAGCTGAATTAATAAAATAAATCTAACTAAATACTCAACCAAATGAACCAACTGACGATGAACTGTTGAACATGGTTCAATTTGCTTATTCATTTTTTATTTACGGCCCATTTTTTATTTAACCTTTATTTAACCAGGAATTGACTAAGACTTAACAAATCTCATTTACAAGGGCGTCCTGGCCAAGACAGGCAGCAGTACAATAAACAATGTTATTTATTCATTCATTTATCAAGATGGCAAACTGCATAAATAAATACACAAAACAAACAAACAAACAAAATGTAAAACGGTTGAAATGTAATATTTGGTTAATTTTAGAAATGAATAAATAAGAAGGATTAAACCAAGTGGACCAAATGCCAATTTGCAAGTTCGAGGCACTGCTGCCAAATCAGCCGTCTGCGATTTGATTACGCCTAAAAACGCATCGGCCATCTTGAATCTACATTACTTGCGCATCACTCTGTGTATCCGTTACTGGCAATGTTCACATGGAGCACAAACCACATCCCGTTGGAAGGAGCCCAACACTAGCATAGTAGCCAGTCTTCATGTGGTTGAGGCGTCTGTACAGGAGTTGAAATGGCATCTGTTCACATCCGCACAAACTAATCGGATTCAACTGAAACAGAGCAGGGTAGGTAGTGCCTTCTGGTTGGTAGCTCAACTCCGTGAAAAGGAGATTCAAGCGCTAGTTCAGCTAGCCGATGTTACTGACAATGCGGTTAAAAACATTCCGTCCACACGTCGGTGCTTTTCGAGATAGCGTTGTCTGTGTGTACGGATATATATGAGATGTCTATTTTATGGAACTTGGCTGCATAGACGGGGATACACTTTTGCATCGTGGAGTGTGTGTTGACCAGGCAGTTTCATATGACTTTCTAAAGCAATCTCACAGATAGTATAGTCCTCTTGTGGGCCAAAAGTTACCCTAACCCTAACTCAATAACTAATTTACAGAAACAATAACTAACAGGACCACAATAGTAACCATCATAACATCCAGGGTTCATACAGCTTTTTAATGATATGTCCTTTAGTACAACTCAAGGACATATCAAGCACTTTCAAGGCACCTAAAGCAAAAATGTCCAGACCCTCGAAGCCTTTATCATCACATCCAAATTGTTACTATAACCTAGCATGATGTTGCTAATGCGATGACAAAATCCACCTGTTCTCTGGTAGCTGATGAGCAGGTACAATAGTCAGCTAGCTACCGTCAAGCAGATGGTCGCCCTCATGACGCTGAGTGGAACAGAAACACACCCCATGGGCGCCCATGTGAGTCAATCTTGCTCCGGTCTGGTCAAATATGATAAATGGTAAATGGATTATTCATGTAAATATGATAGCGGGATCGTTTCATTTCAAATGTGGAAAAGATGTGTGGTTTACATGAGCGATCGTGTAGATGAAGATCAAGCATATTCCTAACATTGAAAACATGACGGTTAAAATTAAGCATTTCACAAACTTTAAAGACTTTCTACGAACGCCGAACGACAAAAACAACAACGTCTAGAGGCCACAGCCAGGAGGTTCCAGCGGCATATGCGCGGAAGGCGCGGAGCGGGCCGTACAGCGCGTTCATCCAGAGCTACTCCCCTCTGGAGAGATAACCACAAAACAGCATGCAGCTGGCTGGGCCTCAGCGGCAGGGACATCTGGACCAGACACACATTCCACCGAGGTAACGCTGGAATTCACAGCGCAACACACACGCCCCGCGTATCAGACACACACCGGAGCTGTCAGAGGGTCTCACACACAAACACACTGGAATAGAGAGAGAGCCATAGAGACGGAGACAGATACAGAGAGTGAGAGACAGACAGAGACGGAGAGAGAGAGAGACAGAGAGACAGGAGGAGGACGGGCAGTGGAGAGAGCTCTCGGGGCACTTGGCTCCAGATGAGGCAGAACTACATGGAGAGACAGCCAGCCAACCACACACTCTCCCACTCTCCCTCCCTCAGCAAGGAGGATGGCTCCGGAAGCAGAGCAGCAGAAACATTCCCGACAAAGCGCTCCATTGTCTGCCGTTTAACAAGTATTTTTAGGTAATCCAGCATCCTGCTTACAGGGTGATGAGCCTGTGTATGTGTGTGCGTGCGTGCCTGTAATAGACATTCGGCTAGAGTGTTTCCCAGACCGTAACACCAAGTATTGGCAGCCGTTCCAAAGCCACACAATCACAGGCTCTCACACACAACAGGCTCTCACACACAACTTGTCAGAGGCCCTGGGAGGCCTCCACGCTGCCCACTTCCCTAAACAGGCCGGGGTAGCGAGGGGTTCGGAGAACCCAGCACAGGAGCCACCGCCAGCCACACCTCCTCGTCTACCAACAGGGATCCCCCTCGCCCTATCAATAATAGTAGGTGAAGTGCGACAGTTGACTCCATTGTATGGACTTTGTATTTGTGTTTAAGATGCTGTGCTATTTTATATAATATTTTTGGAAAACCCAATAAAAAAAGACACTGTGCTATGCAGTCTCTGAGAATGTGTGTGTGCTTGTAGGGTCGTCTCACAGCCTCTCCTGGGCCTTGAACTCTCATGACCCCAGCTGACCCCTGCTGGGCCCGAAGGAGACACACCACATTAGCCTCGAAGTAAGTGTGTGCGTTTTGCGAGTCTGCGTTGTCTGTTCACATGCCCAGCTGGAGCTCTGAGACGGGGAAGCAGGAGTGTTTCATGTTCAAAGCGAGGACACACACAGAGAGGGGGAGATGGAGGGAGCGCTCGTAACACACACACACACACACACACCTTCCTGGTGTGACATCATTTCCTGTACAGCCAGGATGTCACATCACAGTGCCTTTAACCAGATGAGCACAACCAGAGGACTGATCACCATCATGTATGTCATTCAGAAAAACCCAACATTGTCAAACGCTGCGTTTTTGCGGTTCCTATGGAACCCAATATGTCAGTTTTAGTTCTCCTGCTAAAACAGGAGTTTACTTACCCTTCAAACAGCACTGGGTAAATGTTCGCGATTGTCACATTGATGGATACTTCCATCAACGGACGTATTGAAGTCCAAAGCTCGCTCACTCACCTCTGTATGACCTGGTCTTGGAGAAGTGATTGGTTCTCCCTCAGCGAGAGGCGGGGCAAATCCAGGAAGTGGACACCCCCTCCCTCGGTCCCGACACAGAGCAGGTCACATGACCCCAGGAGGAGGAGGACAGTGACCCGGGAGGCACTGCAGGGACAAGAGGCATCAGCTTCAACAACAAGCACAACAAGAGTAGTGGACCAATGGTCAGCCTGTGGCATGAAGACTGGATGGATGAGGCAAAGATAAGTGTAAGTCGCTTTGGATAAAAGCGTCTGCCAAATGCTCTAAATGTAAATGTAAATGTAAGTATATGATATTGAAGTCTCCCTTTTCATCTTATATGCAGATTTATACATAAAGGTGTGGTGTGTAGTTTTGGTGTCCGCATGTAGCGTAGCGTATGCCACTATTGACTACATGAACCAATGAGATAAATGTAAGCTAAAAAAGATACAAACAATAAAAATGATAGAAATGCACCTGCAGTTGTCGATGCCGGGCCTCCCTGGCAGGCAGTAACTGCACACTTCCTGGAGCCCCACCGCGGGTTCCCGCCTGGCCCCGCCCACTTCCCTGGGAGCCCCCTCCACCAGCTCCCACAGGTGGATGGAGTTGTCATCCAGCAGTGACAGGAGCCGGCCCTGTTGGTGGGGAGGGGGGGGGTCAACGTCAGCCAATAGGATCATGTCACCTACTAAATGCTTAATGTACTGTAGGTAAGCTATTATTGTATAAGGTATGAGCCAATTTAGATTTTAGACCACTTCCGGGTCAAAATCAGGGCTTCTCAATGGAAGAATTGCAGGAGGGGAGGGAGCAGAGAGGGCTGTTAAGTTTCAAATCTAGCCATCTTATGCTCTCTCCTTACAACTCTTGAATCTTACCTACAGCAGATTTAGCAGTTTGAGGTAAATACTTAAAATAGCTGATATTACACATTGGCCCAGCTCACCTGAGCGGGCAAGAAGTGGATCTGTGTTACGGCCGCAGTGTCTCTGTGCAGTCCCGTGAACTCCACACCAGGAGCGCCATATCTGGAGAGGAGGAGTCAAGGAGCAACGACACAGCTGGAGGGAGAACAGCACCTAGCCATGGACACGACCAGCACACAACTAGTACAGAACCAGCACACAACTAGTACAGGACCAGCACACAACTAGTACAGGACCAGCACACAACTAGTACAAAACCAGTTGACAGCCAACACACAAGCACCACTCAGCAAGTCTTAAAGTAAAGCATTCTGCTGTGACAGAATACATTACAGTGATCAAAGTCAGATGTTTGGAATGACAGAAGATACTTTTAAAAAGAGGAAATCAAACAGAGTGAGACATACGGAGAGAGTGACAGAAAGAAGGCGGGCGAGAGAGTGAGTGAGTGAGAGGGAGAGAGGTGTGGCAGGGTAGTTCTCTAAACGCAGTAAAGGCGTTGGAGGCATGTTGCTAACAGCGGCATAACAGAGAGGTTAGCAAGCTAGCGGCAAGTTAGCTGCAATTAGAAACACCAATGACGCAGGGACAGCACAGTGTGTGTATGTGAGTGAGTGTGTGTGTGTGCGCGCGAGCACGGGTTGCATAGCAATCTCAACAGGAACCTCCCTATGTTAGCTCAGTAAATTAAGCAGAGCTGTTAAAGTAGATACACTCACACACACGCAAGGCAGGCTAAATTGTAACATTCACAGAGGTTCTCCTCTCCCCACACACATAAAGGCCTGAAGGCGTGTGCATTAAAAAGGCATAAACTGGAGGCAAATGGTCATGGTTTGTGTGTGCGTGCGTGCGCGTCTTTCTTTCAGAAGCTCGTTTAGTCATGGGCCACCAACGCACCACAAGGCATGGGCGTTGGAAGAGGGGTACGGTTGTACCACGTACCACATTCAACATCATACTAACATACCAACAACTGACATGCTAATAAATGGTAAATGGATTATTTATATAGCGCTTTTATCCAAAGCACTTTACATTGCCTCACATTCACCCATTCATACACCGACGGCAGTGTCAACCATGCAAGGTGACAACCAGCTGGTTGGGAGCAGTTCGGGTTAGGTGTCTTGCTCAGGGACGCCTCGACACTTAGCTAGGGGGTCGAACCAGCAACCTTCCGGTTGCCAGACAACCGTCTCTACCTCCTGAGCTAGTGCCGCCCACGTAATATGTTTAAAGACAAAACAAACGAACGTCGAACCCTACGACTCCAGTAACATGTCTCTAGGGCTCGTCAACAAACCTCCCCTTTCCCTCTCGTTCTACCATGTCCATGTCGGCCCATTCCATCCCATGCACTTTCACCCAAAGCGTCTCGGTGTATTCAGACACGGGGGAGGACGGCGCGCAGGAGCAGGCAGGCGGCGGCCGTTGGGCATTGAACTCTGAGCCGCTCGGCTGCGGGTGGAGGGGTTCGTAGCGTCTATCCCATTCTGTCCATAGCTCCGCATCCCTGATGGCAGCCACAGGTACAGCTCAGTCTAAACCCGCGGGTCTAGCCATGGTAATTGCAGCAAGATCAAAAACAGAGCTCAGTAAACTCTTTCCATGGCACGTTACGGCCCAACTGAGACAATGAAGTCAAACACCACAAATAAAAATATCAATAAAAAAGAAGAATACTTCCCCCATGCAGACAGCCAAAGGCCTGAATACGGATCTCATTGTTAGCCGATGTCTTGACAAACAAATTAAATATTTCTAGCAGGATAAAAGGAAGAAGTCTTCCATTGGCGCAAAGAGACAAAGTGTTAGCTTTATGCTAACATGAGGGGCTTTGTGCTAACAAGCAACAAGAGCTGATCACACACTGAGGAGACAGCTGGCTTTGTCTGATGTCATCACCTCATCTATATATTCACAGATATATCTTGAGTTTAATCCGCTAGCTATGGGGTATCTATTAGCAGAGGTTTCTGTTATTGTTACATGTTCTGGATGTAGGTACGTCAAGGTATGTTCTACTACCCCCCACTGTGACGATGGTGATTTGAAACCTTTACAAAGTAAGCTTACGAGTATGTGTTTGTCAATTAGCCTCCGCAGTTACAGATCCCGGCCTCAGACAACATGACGACGGGGCGTTTCATTTTCTTTCGAAGCAAAACCTCCCTGTTCACCCAGATTTGAGCTAGTCTGCCACTAGATATTCATCTAAAGCCTGATTTGTGAGACTACACTCCAACTAACCCATAGGCATGTGCATGTGCTCATAATGATAACAGCCGGGACATGCGCTAGATCATAAAAAGCTTAAAAATAAGATCTGTCCCGCTGTTGAGCACCAGGCAAATTAATTAGCCCAAGTGAAGCCCATGCTAATAGTCTCCTTTTAATTACCGTCCAGACTCTTCACGCGTAGATTTCTGCAACAACAACAACCTTCTCCTGTCTCCTACTTCTTTGAGTTCCCAAATCGCTTTCATTTAATCACCTTAGAGACCAATTAATTCTCGCCTTCTCTTGTTTATCACGGGCCAATCAGCAAACAGATTGGGAAGATATCCCAGCATGCCTCACACCAGGGACCTCACAGACAACAGACGCGTTCCGCTCTGTGACTATCAGTTATCAACAGACAGGCGACGGTGGTCTCTCCATAGTGGGGCCCGACAGGTGAAGCAGGCTAGTCTAGTAGTGTGTTCGATGTTTGACTCCTAGCCAAAAGGTTCTGCTCATTAATAACCCGTTTCTAAAAAAACGTTTACTTCAAGCCAAGCTTTATATAGCATCTGCTAAATGACTCAACAGACAGATCAAAGACTTGGGATAATGGACAGTGACCTCCGATGTAACCCCCAGGCAGACCCCTTCATCCAAAGCTACGTCCAAATGAGGCCCGAGAACAAATTGAGATCAACGTTTGCTCTAAAATGACCTGGCACTCAGAGAAATGCCATCGGAGAGACCAGCCCCCAGCCAAATATGGAAGGGAAGAAGAGTTTGCAAAGGGACACAATGTTGGCAGGACAGAACACGCCGATTATCCCAATAATCAGTGCAACACACACACACACAATCATCAATCCAATGTTTGTAGTCTACCGACCCTGAAGACAAACAACCTGCCACAAATGACTGAATCACCGCTCACACACACACTATAATGACTGCTAATGATTGAAACACACACACACGGGAGCAGCTTGTGATTGGCCAGCGATGCAGAGAGCCGTGTTTGGAAGGATAAAGCGATCTCACAGTCTGAATACGCATCAACAGACAGCATTGTTCTGTGGGTGCGGGGGTGTACACACGCACACACACACACACACACTTAATAGTCAAAAGAAATCAAACGTTTTCACTGCTGTCAACACTTTCTCCACAGACCAAACTCATTTAGA
>OMKP01021417.1:0-11580 GCA_900302375.1 Bathygadus melanobranchus
CTTAGCCGGTGGGCCTGCCGATGATGGGGTTAGCCCAGGGCAGCGGCGGAGCTTGTCACGGAGGTGCACAGCAGTGGGGTTGCTTTCACACGAGTCCTACGGGATTAGAGTGTGCGTCAGGACGGAAAAGCACCCGTTCTGGGTTTTTTAAATTTTTAAACATTCCAAGTTTGTCACAATCACGAGGCAAAACTTGAAGATTTAAAAAAAAGGTGGAATCAGTTCATCCATAATGATTTTGCATCATTTTGGAAAATTGTACTTTTATTTAACTTTTTACTGACATTATTGTGATACCAAATGTGGTTACGGTCGAGATGATTTGCATGTAAACACGACAGCAAACAAGTATTTTTCACCTAAATTCGCCCGCCTTGTTATTTTCAACACTGGTATAGGGCAGTCACAGAACGGCAAGGGTCCCAGTCAAGGTATGTTCAAACTCTCACTGACTGTAAAGATCTTGGGAAAGTGTTTTGACTGAATATCGTATAATAACCAACACGCCTACGTTTCTAGTACTCAGAGGAAGTGTCTATCCCAATAGATTTCCAGCACGTGTAAATCAAGGTAAACCCAGCTTTAATCGTCCTGATATGTCACTTGTCTTCACTATGTCTGACACACACACACACACACACACACATGGGCACAGCGGTTTATAACACACATCTAGATTACATATTTATAAATGTACTTACTCTGCTCCATTTCTCTCTGAGCCATCCTCTGTAGACCCTGCATGGGCTCTCTGTTGTTGCACAGCGACACAACTTTTACAACACAGCTAAAACAATGTTCTAGCAGAGCCAATTCTCTTTTTATTGTATTTTGTTATCTTAAGTAGAAGCCTTTGAAACTGCAGTATTCAAATTATTAGTGGGGGGTTTTGTCCTAGGAATATTACAAATAATACCATATACTGGCTATAACCCATTTGAAGGATGAGTGGAGGTATATGTTAGCCAAAGTGGTAAGCGTTGCTTGTTATGTTTTAGAGTAGACATGAACCCTGTAGGATGGCAGCATCAGTGTTTGGTCGTCTTGGTGACCACACTATTCCAACCAGCCGCCAACACACAAAGACAGTACAGGGAAACACAGCTGTACTGCTCGCGTGTTTACTGGCTTTGCGTGGGACGTCTTGTTGGGTCTGCCTCTGGCAAACATCATACCACCTTCTACACCTGCCTGCTCTATGCAACTAACACCTTGCTAACTAACACTAGGCCTCGCACGCCATCTCATGCCATTCGTACAAACAAACACGTTATTTACTATCAACGTCAACGTTCGTGGCGTGATGTCCTCTTGTTGTGTTACCTTGGTGTAACCTGATGTCGTGTCATTGTGTTGTGCTGTGCTGGAATGCGTTGTGTTACATTTGTGTTGGGGGTCACAGGTCTGCGCAGACCAGAGACGGGGTCAACCATCCGAAGACAGCCCATCGCTCCGGTTGGCACAGGTTAACCTCGCACACAAGCATGCACGCATTCTCAAACACACACACACACACACACACGCACGCACACACCAGTGCTACACATGTAGACAGACACACACACCATTGCTAACAAGTACACATGTAGACACACACACACACACACAGACCAGTGCTAACAAGTACACATGTAGACACACACACACACAGACCAGTGCTAACAAGTACACATGTAAGTGCAGGTAGGACATGCAGGGTCAAGGTCAGCAGCAGATGGCCGCTGGGGAGCAGATGGCTGTTTAACTAGGAAATAGTGAAAGCAGAACTCCAGGGGCCCTCTGGGGCTTAACGCCTGACCCCTCCTGGCTCCTGGCCGTCACCGTGGTCCTGTGATCTTCTGCCACTAATCTAATGTGTCTCGCCACTGTAGCATTCTTCCCCGGAGCCTGTGCAGTTTCACACAGCACTCATCAGCCCTCGTCCATGTTATATGTATTTGTATTTCAAAGATGAAAAGAACAAATGTATGTTTTTAGGACCTGTAAATACACCGCTGTGTGTCTTGTGAAATCAATCCGTGGGGGGCCTTCAACTGCTGGGGAAAGTAGTGAAACACTCCCCCCCTCCTCCACCTCCACCCATCTGACCCACCCTTTGTCTCTCTTCTGTCTCCACCCTGTTTCCTATCGACAGCTTTTAACAGGGTACAGCCGGCACCACCAGCTGAGAGGAACCCCAGCGCTGGCCAGTCCAACCCCGGTAAGTACCACCAGACCCTGATTGGGTGAATATTACAGTAAATGTATAGCCATCCCCTCCCCTAAATAGTATAGCATGAGGCAAGTAGGATAGGGCCTGCTGGGGAAACATTAGCTATATCTATATCTATCACAGTAGGTATATCAAGAATTCATCTCGCCCTTAGATGTAGAGCATCGGTGAACCTGAAGTACAGTTGGCTGCTACCTCTTCAGATTAGAGCAGACTGAGTAATGAACTCTTGTCAGTGCTGCGATATTAATCCGGTGACCTGATCTTGTATGTTCTGGCCCTCGTCTGTTCTAGCCTCGTCCCTTCTCTGGTAAATGCTTAGAAAAGTGGAGAGAGATGAAAGCCAAAACATCATTGCGGTCCTGTGGTGTTACCGGAGGGAGGGAAGGTGGTGAGGGAGGGAGAGAGGGAGGGAGGAAGGGAGAGAGACAGACATAGTGCACAATCCATGCATCTTTTATAGAAAAGCAGTTGAACCCCCTGATCAGCGAGCCAAGGAATGTCCCTCGACTTGGCGTTTGTGGAACACAGAAACCATGGTTGTCTGAAATAGGTTTGGGATAGCCGAGATATCTGAAATCCTTTCAGCCCATGATTGATGGCACAGTGTGGTTATCCAACCGTCGAGTGGCAGATCGAAGCATGCAGCAAATCTGTCTCCTTGGCATTTCCTCACTTTTATACTCAACATTTTCCTGATTGCACACAGCGTTTTTAAATGTATAATTGTATAATAGTCGGTTAGTGTTGGAGGTTATGTGTACGTGTACGATACAAAAAGACTGACAGCGGTGAGTGCATAATGTCTGGCTCGAGGGCACTTCACATTGGGGCATGCTCCCCTATCAGAACCTCTGATCGGGGGTTAATCAGGGGTCATACCTCCACGATGCGTCTTGCACAGCGGTTAACAGAGGCCTTCTGGAACCCTCTGCGGGGAAGGTTCACCCCTCACCATCTGAACAATCACTGAAAAAGAAAAGGTGGAGATTAACCGAGTGTGTATTAAAGTAAATCCATTAAAATCACCAGTTGCACCAAGGTGAATAAATCCCCACTGTCTGCTGTACGGTGGATGGGCTCTCGACCAACATACCGAGTATACTGCCCCTGGTTTGACACCAGCGTTACAACAATACTCCCACGCTCCAGCGGGCAGCGTGCTGGAGCCTCCCAGCCTGGCTCCCGTCAACATAGCCCCCTGTCCTCTGGCACATAACATATGGGAACCCAGAGCCCGTAGCTATGTGTTTTTATAAGCTCCTCGTCCACAGTTAAGGGAGAGTTTAATTAACGTGTCGCTGTGGGTCAGTTACTGCCGCCGGGTAAGGTGCATGGCGCTCTGGTTTTTGTCTGCACAGTGTTGGTCAACAGGTTAGGGTTAGTGTACGTACAGGTCTCGTACGTACAGGGCGATGATGCTGACACTACGGTGAGTTCCTTTAACTGATTGACAGTCTGTCCGCGTGCCGCCAAGGGCCCCGGATCTGTGCCTCTGAGCAAACAAGAAGCAGACGGCAGGGTTGGGATTCCTGTGCGTTGGGGTTATCTTTCTGCCCCGAAGGTAGAAACAACAGAGGAGCCGGGAGTCAGTTACTGCATGAAAAGCAGCCTGTAGTCACTGGCTCAACTGTGCGTTGTGTTTACAGTCTCAACACTGGGATAAACACATTGTGCCCCCCCGGCCTTCCACTAACAAACATGACAGCTCTTGTGGAGATCACAGATACGCTGGTGGTCTTGAGTTGCACCGGCGGATGCCTGTTCATGAACCTGGCTTTCTTCTTTTATCTTCTCGCTGCACAGCTTTTCCCCGAAGGGATTGGCCACCTCCCGCCTTTGTGCGTCCCGATTGGTTCCCAGGAGCAAGACGAGCGGCAGGTATCACATCACAGAGAACGGACTGTCCACCCTCATGGTTTAAACCCCTCATAAATACCCTCTAGCCAGCCTGGGTTAATCATCTTAAGGTGACCTCGTGTTAGAGTGAATGATAATAGTCTACTTCAACATTGTTTTACATTTTCACCTCTAGCGCGAGTGAGGTTTACGAGCGCGTAACGTCGTTTATAGACCCACCGTGCCCTGTATGAGGAGTTACAGGCCAGGCCGGGATCAGACTTTTAATATGAGCGCAGCGGAACAGGGGGCACCTCTTCAGTTGCTGATCGTCCCACTCTCTCCACTGTGCACTCAGATGTGAGCTACGTGGCTCCCGACTCCGGCTACACATGGAGCGAGGTGGACACACCTGAGACCGCACGTAAGTCAACACCCGCCTCCCGTCTTGCACCTCCCCCCCACCCTCTTCCAGGAGCATGCCACCCTGACCCCCTGCCCACGACCGTATCCTTGTATATTTGCCTCCGATACATGTCTGAATGTCAAAAATATGTTTGCTTGGTGTCCATCGATTAACTCCCCTGTTTTTTGTGTAAGTGCGGCCGTATGACCGATGTGTCTCTGGGGGGCTGGAGGGGGGTTTAATGCACTCCGTATGCCTGCCATATGGAGACGCCCTTTATCCCTGTAATGCACTCCACAGCGGGGATGATACGCCTGGGTTTATTGTTTACGCATGTCAATAAAGACTCTGTTAGCGGAATAGTCGGCACACGGGAATTCCTTTCAATGGTGTGGGGTTGGTTAAATGGAAATAAAATGCCGAAAAAGAAAGACCACATCCTTTTTGATCAATCCCAACCATGAAAATGTGTGTGGGGGGGGTTTTTTTCTCTTAACTGGCAAACTGTTGGGACTACTAATGGGTCTTTACAACATCCTCCTCTAGCTCGTCATTACAGGCCTGATATGTCAGAGTACGAGCGCTGGTTTTATAACTTTGGACCTTACCGTAAGTTTGTATTTCATTCACTGGGTACTAACACGTCTTTGGGGTTGTGTTCATGCTGTCTTACGCTCAACACTGACCACGGTTGAATGATGTTTCTTATGAAACACGTCGACATGCACAGACACAGCAACACTCATGGGACGACGCAGGCATACACAGCTTTCCACTCACTGATACACTCTTTTACTGATACGATTTTAGTTTTTAAAATATATTTCTTGATATTTGTCATTTTTACTATTCCATGTGAATGCATCATTTTTAGGTCTCTTAGAAGCTGAGATTGATGTTATTGTGAGCCTAAGCAGGTTTCATCATATGTAAATCGGATAAAACAACGTCATTACACATATATGCATTACAACCATAGGGCCTGCAAATTTGACTGGTTTGACTTGGGTTTAGATTCTGCCAATATGAATCCAGATGAATGTACTGTACATGGTTTTTATTACATTTTATTTTTGTTCAGCACCACGCTCTGCCGACTCAGAAGGCAATCGTAAACCAGCAGTGGACGCAACACACACCAGAGGTGAGCCACTCAGCGACCTACAATACGCCACAAATGTCATGGACTGCTGCCGTTACAGTTTAATTACTGAACAAATGTATATTTCATAAGATGAGATGAGTTTGGTGTTGGCTTAAAACAAAGCTGTTCCAACACCGGTTGCCTTGTCTTCACGGAGAACCCACCACCAGAGCAATAATACCTCCATTCCCGATCACCTGGCTCCACCCAAAACCACTTGACCCCCAAACTCAGCGACGGGGCCTCTAGGCTATGTGGTGTGATGTGTATTTAATGTATAATGAAATAGGCTTAACCGCGCGTGGGTTACCTATTGTTTGAACCTTATCTACGTGCCAGTACTGTGCTAATAGCTTGTGTTGAACCGTGCAGTGGAGCCAGTGGATGCCTGGAGGCCAGACACACCCTTCTATGAATCAGGTAAGTGGAGACCGCTGTCTCCTCAGCCTCTTCTTCCAAGCCACAGTTATAGCTTCGGATTTAACAGCTTGGTCTGAAGGAGAAAAAAAACCTGAAACCCGTCCAAACTTAAACAAGGTTATGCTGTGGATCCTTTTGGGGTTTTGTTTTGTAATAGCACCTCAGGCATGCTGGGTTTTGGGGTTTATGAGAACGGAGAGCCCATGGCGAGATGAAAAGAGAAAACTCTGGGTCGAATTCAATTTTTTTTCCCAACCTTTAACTCCAACCTTAAAAGTTATTTGTTCTACGTATTCGGCAGCCAATTCAGTCCGCAATAACATCCACCCGTGTCATTTGGGTTGTGACAATCACAGGCTGTAAAGGAGTATCTAAACCAGTGCTCCTCTTGGGTATTCATGCTTTCCCTCTTGGATGAGAATTATTTGTTTTGGTAAGTCTAGATATGCACCATTTTAGAATCAACTGGGTATTCATTTCCACCATAAAAGTAGAAATAAAGAAGATTATTTTTTAAATGGTACTGTTTCTAGTCTATAAAGTCTAAAACCCTGAAATTAAAAATAATTGAGCTAGTATTTTGCATAGTAGTTATAGTAAAGTAGTTAGATACAAATATATAACTACTTTAAATATATAACTTGTGCATCTGTATATAAGATAACACTGATATGACCCTATCTCCAGGCTTCAACACCCGAGAGCAAGACTCCATCCCCAGACCACCAGAGCCAGTGTCTCAGGGGGATCCAAGTAGGTTTCTCAAGTACTAACCAGTAACTCCCGCGCACAACCTAATCACCATCTGTTGCACATTTAAACACATTATGCTGGCTGCAGATTGTAAGGTAGACCTGGCCTTCCTGATGGACGGCAGCTGGAGCATCGGGAAGCGCCGCTTCAAGATCCAGAAAGACTTCTTGGCTGAGGTCGCCCAGGTCATCAACCTAGGGGTGGCCGGACCCATGATGGGCATCATCCAATACGGGTATCGCCCCGCTCTCCTTGTCCTATAGTCTTACACTTTTGATGCGTTCTCATAGAGGAAACAAATTGAGGTGACGGTTGGATATATTTTGTCATCCCTCAGGGATGACCCAGTAACGGAGATCAGCCTGAAGTCTTACTCCAACTCGCGGGACATGAAGACGGCCGTGGATAAGATTGTCCAGAAGGGGGGCCTCTCCAACGTGGGTGAGCGATCTAGCTGCCCTGATCAATGCCATATGCAGGCTTTTGTAAATGGCCAAAGTGTGAAAGTGAAAAGCTGGCCAATTATCATGTTTTTACAATCGTCCGCCACATTTTCACATGCGAGGGAGGAATTATGTCTAAATTTGTCGCTAGACGCCGTTTGCTAAATTACAGCCTTGCTATTGTAAGCAGTGGTTTTCGCCCGGTCTAACCAAAACGCATGGCTTTACCAGCCCAGGGGGTCGGCTTTCAAACTGTAAGTGGTGTTTTTCAGCCTCGCTTTGTGCGTCAACGTTCATTCATTGGACTTCACCTTGTCCTAAATGTTGAGGCAAATGGAGTTGTTTAAGTTTGCCCCCGATGTTCCTACTCATCAGACGACACTACCAGCAGTTGGGTTTCGAGTCATACTTGAGAACAGATCATTTACACTCAGATAGACCAGCAGCTATTCCTTGACACTCGTAATAATAGCCCACCGAATATGTACCATATCTCTGAAAGGCTAAGGACAGACTACGTCTATCCTATCGTCGTATATCATCGAGTACGGTAAACAATGTTGACGTGCAACAGATGTTTCACTTTGTGAATCAGGCTTTTCGTCTCGACGCCAAACCAAACACTACCCTAAAGACATCTCTGAGGTGGCGTCTCTCAAGGATCCACTTGCATTTGACTGTATTGCTCTGCTGCCCCCTTGTGTCCCACCAGGCAAGGCCCTCTCCTACATCAACAAGCAGTACTTCAGTGACAGCAACGGCAACCGAGGAGCGGCTCCGAATGTGGCGGTTGTGCTGGTGGACGGCTGGCCCACGGACAAGGTGGAGGAGGCCTCCCGACTGGCTCGGGAGTCTGGCATCAACATCTTCTTCGTCACCATCGAGGGCCCGGATGAGAATGAAAAACAGAACGTGGTTGAGGCCAACTTTGTAGATAAGGTACTCTTCCTCACTGTGTTTAGAACTCTTCCTCACTGAGTTCAGAACTTTTCTCCACTGGGTTTTAAAACAAAAGGAGTCCTGTGACTGGGATCAAAACACCTAGAGCTACTCACATGCTCATGAACGTCCAATGTCCCAGCAACATTCCCAGCTGTTGTTTCCCATTCATCCTGCAGGCAGTGTGTCGCACCAACGGCTTCTACTCCCTGCCGGTGTCCAGCTGGTTCGCCCTGCGCAAGGCCGTGCAGCCGCTGGTGAAGCGCGTGTGCGACACGGGCCGCCTCATGTGCAGCAAGACCTGCCTGAACGCCAACGACATCGCCTTCGTCATCGATGGCTCCAGCAGCGTGGGCACGGGCAACTTCCGCACGGTGCTCCAGTTTGTGGCCAACGTCACGCGGGAGTTTGAGATCTCCGACACGGACACGCGCGTGGGCGCGGTGCAGTACACCTACGAGCAGCGGCTGGAGTTCGCCTTCGGGCAGCACAACAACAAGGCGGAGCTGCTGAACGCCATCAAGCGCATCAACTACTGGAGCGGGGGGACGAGCACGGGCGCCGCCATCACCTACGCTGCCGAGCAGCTCTTCAGCAAGTCCAAACCCAACAAGCGCAAGATCATGATCGTCATCACCGACGGACGCTCCTACGACGACGTCAGGTCGCCCGCGCTGGCGGTCCAACGCCAAGGTGGGGGTGGTGGGGAAAAAGAGGGAGGTGTTGTCAGTGGGTGATGTTAACCGTTCGTACTGTGTACTTGTCATTGCTATTACGATGAACTGCAAGTCGCTGTCTGCGCTGTCAGCAAGCAGCCACACATGCTAATCCTGCGTGATGGTCACCTTGCTTCGGCACATCTGTGCCAATTCACACAGAGGCGTGAGGTGGTGGTGGTGGTGGTGGTGAGCGTTTGCGTGCGACATTAGCAGGGAGATGCCAGGCCTGTGCATAACGTGGGCTCTCTCTCTCGCTCTCTCTCTCCCTCACTCTCCTACTCCCCAGGTGTTATTGCCTACTCCATTGGCATCGCCTGGGCTGCCCAGGACGAGCTGGAGTACATCGCCACCGACCCCGACAAAGAGCACTCCTTCTTCGTAGACGAGTTTGACAGCCTGTACAAGTTTGTGCCCAAGATCATCCACAACATCTGCCAGGAGTTCAACTCGCAGCCACGGAACTGAAGCACGAGGGGGGAAGGAAACCGCCCATACAAAAATTATAGTTCCTGTTGACCAATCAGATTAGGGTAAGGGTGGCTAGGGGGAGGGACAAATAGAGAATAGGTTGGGTGGGGGGGTGACAATCTCAATGTCTACTTGTATGGCGACATCAGTTGGGAGGTGGCCTTAGCAGCAGACTGGTTGTAAATGTTAACCATTCTGCGGCCCAGGTGGCGGTCTTAAATTGACTGCCACTTTGTGTTATTTGATTGTGACAGGTAAGTCGAGGTTAAGAAATGAGGTGGGGCGGGTGGGGTTTACAATTCAAGTAAAATGGCATTATCTGGCCGGATCCTGGGACCTTAAGGCCAGTGGTAATGTTGTCTGTGTTTGACAGTCAGTGACGTCAAGATAACGTGATGTGTTCTCCATTTCTACCGATGCAATGTAATTTGAGAAAAGTAAAAACTACCTTCTAGGGCCGACAGAGAGTTTAGCGTTTAAAGTAACGCCTGGTACTTCCTCTTATGGCTTAGCAAATACGATGCTTCTAATACAATTCTCTGTGAAGAGGAAATACTTCGGTGCATTTTGATCTTCCTAATAGGAGAGACTTGATAGTAGGGACATTGTTGAAGTTCCTCACACAAGAAAAGACAATGGTGCTTATTATTGCATGCTCATGTTGGTATTATTCATTTGATTGTAGAGCTCGCATTCACCTTCCATCTACAATACATTGACACTTTAATGTAATGTCATGTAAAATAGGCCATTAAATGCTTACAATTGGACAATACGCAATGCAGTAAGAGTCAAGAGACTGTTGCAGTCCAGTCGAGAACATTCAGTCATGATATTAGCCTCCGTTCTACAGCTTTGATAGAACCTGTACATGCAGTTCTCATGAGTGAAGTGTTTCACTCTTTTTGTAATAAGAGTGCCTGGGTTAGTTTTGAACCTGGCTGGTATTGTGTTGAAGAGTATTTATAATACCCCCCCTTCTTATGGCCTATTTGTACATATGCATATTAAAAGGTATTTTGCTTATAATGTTCAGATATATAATTAATCAATATTTTAAATTCAGTTTTTAATAAAATTGTAAAAAAACAAACAAACCCTGGTATGTTTTCTTCCTATTTATCAAATTTGAAACTGAAAGAAATGCAAACAGAAAGTAGATTGAGAGCAGCGAGCTCGTGGAAGCGTTTCTAATGTCTGTTATTAAACTAAGCCAGAATTACACACTTAACTTTAACAGACTTTGAAAATGTTCCCTGTCAGACCTTACCATTCGTAAGGCTAAAAACAACAAAACCATCAACTAAGAAAAACAACGTCCGTTTGTACTCGACAAACACTAACAAAACTAAGAATAAAACTGGGATCCCGGTTAAGATTTTACAGCAGTTTTTTTTTTTTTATTTGGAACAGACTTTCATATACAAACCAGTGACTGAGAAAGAGGCTCATTTGACGCTGCACTTTAAACATAAGGTTGATTTCTTACCACTCGGAGACAGGTTCCACACACATCTTACCGGTAGAACCTTTAGGTCCGCGTGATAATAATAATAATAATAATATTAATAGACATGGCTCCTTTTACTCGATAATAGTCTTATAATGTACTGCGCCAACCTTCCTGCTAAACATTGGACTACTCTTCTATGTTTTGGACAGGACACGTCAGACTGCGGTCAGGCAGGTCCAACCAATGGGGGGCAAACTACATACAACACAAGCCAATTCATTAAAAACCAAAATATCAAATGGATATTCCTAAAACGACACGTAGGCAGGACCAATTTCCAATTGTAGTTATAGAACCAAAATGGTTTACATTTTCTTTTGTTATCTTAGCTCTCACGTGTACAATGAATTAACACACAGGCAATACACTCAATAATCTGTGTCACTCTGCCAGCTTGGGTTTGAAACAAAAACAAAACTAAAAACTAAAACAAAACAAAACGTGATCCCCCGGCCACATTTACCAAAAAAGGTCAATCAAACTCACGCTGCACAATAAGTTTTAAGACTGGATATATATTTTGTTTATTATAAGTATTTGTAATTGTACATCCAATGTTTTCTTAAAATGGGACAAAATCGGGACAACCCTTACCTCCAGCGCCATAACCCCTCCTGGTCGCCCAAAAACAAGGAAGGTAAAAGAACAGAATAAAGACCTTTTTTAAAGGCACATTTGTCAATAAGTGTTTTGTTTAGTTAGATTTGTTCTAAAGAAAAGCAAC
>OMKP01021419.1:0-10852 GCA_900302375.1 Bathygadus melanobranchus
ACTACTCACCCTGCATCCCCTCCCCCCACCCACCCTCTTTTACCGCCCAAAACATCATGCATCATTCATAGGATTCAGCTCACATGTGTGGATACAGCTGGCAGCTGAAAAATTGGTTTCTGTGTGTGTGTGTGTGTGTGTGTGTGTGTTGGGGAGTTAGTAGAAAGGGCCTTGGACAAATGGAGATGCCACATGGTCAGACCAGATGTTAGGGTTTCTTATGTGCAGAGCTCATCAAAAACAACAACCGGTGCCACTGTTGGGCCCCAGCTCTCTGGTAGGGCCAGGCAGCCCATCTGCTTCCTGACTGCCAGGCCCCAGTGCATTCTGGGTCCTGCTTCCGTCTGTGTGTGTGTGTGTGTGTGTGTGTGTATGCAGTGTGTGTGTGTGTGTGTGTGGGTGGAAGGGGTGTTATAACAAAATAAAACTCAGCAGCAGTAGCGCTGTATTATTGTGTGTTGGTATTGACTTATCACTGTGCCCACAAAGGCAGAAAGACAATTCAACACACCATTGAGAATCTTACCATCTATCTGCAGTGCTCAACAAATGAAGATTGACATGTCAGGTTAGACAGTTGTTTGTCGATAAACAATGGACAAAAAAAGAAATGTTGAGCTTAAGTGAAAATATTTGAACAAAGAGGTTCAAAAGTGTGAATGGAGTAACAGTATAAACATACAAACCATTTGAATAATGTCAAACAGTTCAAAAATGTTGAGAGTTCAACAAATAGCTAAAATAAAGTGATACAACCTAGGCCTAGTAGTCTGATGAAGTATTATGATAAGTACATAGTATAAGGATGATACAAAGTAGAAGTAGTATTAGTATGATAAGTTCCAGTAATGATTTGGATAAAAGCGTCTGCCAAATGCTCTAAATGTAAATGTAATGATAAGTAGTATGATAGGCCTATTAGTATGATAAGTAGGCCTGGTAAGTAGTAGAAGTACTACTAGTATGATACAGTATTAGTATGATACAGAGTAGTATTGGTGAGATAATTATGAGTATTAGTATGCTAATAACAAAGGTAAGACATCATTTGTGGTTGTAATTTGGAAAAAGTGTGTTATTTGTTTTGTTCGTTCACATCTAGTTCGTCGAATTTAGGTCACACAATAATACGGCTAATACCGAATCTGTGGAGTCTTGGCTTTCATATTACCTATCGTTTGTGTAGACAACATGATGCGAAAAAGAACATTTTTAAGTAGCATTAGCAATTAGAAACCGCCTACCTCATTGTGTGCTTCTTTCAGAAGCAGACAGCCGGCAATCTATGAAGAACCTAGCCTCAAACCATAACCTTGTTCCCAAAGACTATAACTCTGACTACTATAAATAGGACATGGTCATACTCAGTATGGTATGTAAGTAGACAAACACGTGAATGTCAATATGTGTCACTTGCATGTTGATTCACAAGTGTAAAACTGGTGTAAAATACGAGACTGTTGTGTCAAGAAAGAGGAGTCTCCATTGGGACCCATTCTAAAATATACAGGGCTTGTCACACATACACCATACACACAAACACCCGATGCTCAACAAGCATAATTCCAATCGCAGAATTATTTTAACCCAAGTGAAACAAGAACCACCGTAATCGTTTATGCTTCACATTCTTTTTTCTCTGTGAAATATTGATTTTGTTAGGCTTCACGGTGTCCAAAATGTTTAGCATTTATGTTAAAGTTAGCTTGGGTTAGAGGGGGGGTGACGTCACATGCTCTAGCAGGGCTCAATGTAAGTCAATGAGACAAAGTGAATGCAAGTGAAAATTGTAGGAAACTAAAATTGTTGTATCAACAAGTAGGAAGTTGTTAAGTCTGAATAGTAATAGTATATATATATATATATATATATATATATATATATATACGTATATTATTTTTTTACAACCCGAGTGTAGATTAACAGCCGAGTGACTCCGCTCCCTCAGGCTACCGGAGTCATTATGTCCCCTCCAAATCCCCAACCAAACGGCCAAATAAAAAAGATGAGCAAACTGGGGGAATCCATTCATCACTTTAATCTCCTCCTGCTAATGTTACCAACGTGCTCTGTTTCAACAACAACAGCACATTGTGTTAATGCTCCTCCTGCCGGGCTAGCATTTAGCGACTCCCATCTCCCTCAGCCCTCTCCCGCTTCATGTCCCTTGTTGTTATTATGTGCCATGCTAGCATTAGCACTTAGTTAGTTTCAGTTGGGTGGGCCCGTGCTTTACTGCATGTGTTGCTCATGCCTGCGCCACTGTTATGAGGACTAATTGTTGAGGGATTAGGATGTGGCGGAACTTTATTAAATATACACACTGCCATAGTGTGTGCGTGTGTGCACGTGTAGTGCAATGTGGTGTAGTGTAGCCATGCGTTCTGGGCCGTGCCTTGGTGATCATAACAGATAACAATCCCCACAACCTCATCACTAAACGAGGGCACATTGAGCACTGGTGCTGAACTTAAAGGTGTTGTAGGTCAAGACAAAGATAGCAAAAAAGAGCAGCAGAGAGCAGAGATGGATTCCCCAAACCAGATGCCCTGATTGGTTAGAAATGAGCTGGGAGCGGTCTAAAATCGAAATTAATTCTCATACAGAGGCAGGTGCAGTGAACTCAAAACAGATATTTTCACAGATCATTTCACTCACAATTAGCTGAAGGATGGCTATGTCATTTCTAAGAAATTACACAAATCTTACTTACAGCACCTTACAGAACCTTAAATGCTCACACACACACTTTCTCATAGACTATCATGATACATACAATTTACATTTCCACTCCCACTATACCTCTTGCTTATGCAACCATATGTCTTATATGTGTGTGGGTGTACACTCATGCATATAACCACATCAATATTAGAGTTTGTATTGTATGTGTGTGTGTTTGTATATACAGCAAGTGCATGACAAGTTTACTAACAAATACAAACAAATACTTACACAGTAGGATCCAGCAGCGTCACAGCAAAAGTCTTACTGATTGACAGTTGTAGTTGTAGGTAATTGGAGTAAATACCACACACTATGAATGTAATTATATTGTTTGTGTGAGAGCATAATCTTGAATGTGACAAGTTTTGAGTATGAGTATATTTACATGCTACTATGCAAATGTAATCCAACATAATTCTTTCTTTTTCGATTTTCCATGTACCAGAACAAACTTTAAAAAAAAGAGTTTGCTGTATAATGTATTAGCTCAGGGGAAGACAACAGCTAGCAAAACCAGGAGGTCTGTGCAGCCTCCTGGAGACCTGCCAGTTATCTCAGAGGGTCTATGACCCGCTGGCAGAAAGCTGAGGCCCACCCCAGAACATAACAACCCAGTCATTAAACAAACCCCACACTGTGTGCACCCTTGACAAGCATGTGTATTTCGAAAAACACATATTTTCAATACATACAGTGAGAAAAAGAGATGCCTTGAGGGCTCCATTATGATTAAAGCTTGACACATGAACGTGAACTGCCTGACTACTGCTGGACGACGCGTCCATGAGAGTGTTAGGCAGAGGAGCGCATTGTTGTCATCGCTTGCCACATCCAACTACCTCATGTCTCATTCACATGTAAGAAAACACCTGTGTAGCAGGTAAAAAAACCCAGCTCCAGCCCACTTACATAGCGTGTCCCGTGTATTTCCAGCGTATGTCTGTGGATATGATGGTTATGTATTAAAATATGTTACGTAAATATGCCTGTAAAGAAAAATCATGTTGATGATCTATTGCTTTACAGGCCGCAATTTGAGGACTGAGCTTGGAACCATCACATCAAGTGCTGGAGCTCTGCCTGCCACGTGATCCAAGCCTGATGTTTGATGTTCTCCACTCGGCATCAGCAGATGCTCCTCCACTGGGCCCTCCTGTTACAGGTCAACCCACTTGGTTTGTCTGCCAGAGGTGCAGAGAAATGCCCACAGATGGGGAAAGAAAGTGCTGTGGGCAACATCCTGTGTTTCCATGCTGCCACATATGGAAGCCTATATTTTGCAGGAGGGTATATCCGCACAGTGGCTGATCTTCCAGACCCATGGGAGAGTAACAGACAGTTCCACTACGCAGCAGACAATTTCGTATTTGGCAATATGGAGCACTGGGACAGGTTCACAAAGTTGTTATACCCAGTTGCTGTGTCTGGAAGATATGTAACCCAGAGTCACATGCACAAGACCAAGGTTTAGCTTGGTATTGTGCTTACGCCTTAGCTTACGCCTAGTAGGGCATAAGCTGTAATAGGACTGTCAGGCAGTCATTTACATTAAGTGGATGAACAAATGTACATTGCAGATTTTATTTGTTTTCCTTATCCCCAGGAGGGGGATAATCTGTTCTCACTTTCATAGTTTGAGTAAAATCTTGAAAATGATAAATGCCTTTTCTTTACACTTACAGCATTAACAATCAAGCCATTACATGTATTAAGTCGACAACCATTCATCCGATCGACTTCACACTTCATTGTGAAGTCGAGTTTATTGTGTGTCGGTTGTGTCAAGTTTTTTGGATGAGCGGTTCGGAACGGGCACTGCACCGGCGTATGTATTACCGAGGACCCAAGGAAGTACAGTGTCGAGTGTGAAGCGCTTCGATTGGGCATGCTTCAGCACATGACTAGTGACAATAATTACAGAATAACAGAATAAGATCTGTTTACAGCACATACAATTGTTCTTCATTCACTCTCAAGGATACAACACAGTACTGTTGCTACAAGTCTTGGGTTAGGCAGTTGATGGGAAGATGATTTGATGGATGGAAAGTCATTTGAGAGGGTTGGTTGGTGCATCATATGCAAATGTTTTACTAATGGCAGAAATGGTCTCAGTTGGTAGGTTAACACATACAGAATGGTAGTGGTAGTGGAGCAGCTGATGAAAATGTGGAATTTTTTTAGAATGTATCTAATACCACAAGATAAATAGAAACATAAGATACAAACTACACTATCACACTATCGCTAAAGCATAGCTAAGGTTAGCATTGAGCTAATACATAAGGTAGCTACATAAGTAACTAGCTACATTGGTTACATAGTGTTTTGGAGGCGATCGAGGACAGCTGAAAAAACTGTCCGAATTGTCTTTTAAGGCTCATTCCTGTTGAACCAGACGGACATCCTGATTAGCGCAGGTTTGGCAGGTTTGGCAAAGAAACTCCCATGACTACGAACCCAGCATCCGCTGGGTTCGTAGTCATGGCCAGATCGTCATAATAATGACTAATAGAACCCAGGTGCAGGACACAGAGGAAGGACACATAGGTCAATTAAACCAGGTTTAATGAATGAACAAAGGAAAACAGGATGGTGGCGTAGACTGACAGCTCAATTGAGTCCCATGATTCTTTTACAATGAGGCCCTGTGTATATAAACAGCTCATGATATGAAAGTGAAATAGTTTTGTTTTCAGGGTTTTCTGGGGTTCTTTATCGCAATTTTGCCCCGTTTAGTTTTTGTTCTATGATTTACACTGTACACCAAGCCAGCAACAACAAGCATCATCATTCACTCACTTGTAAGCAAAGCCACATACAAACAGATAAATGATAAATACATTCCCAAGATCTGACATAGGCCCATAACATATGAATCAGAGTGGAAAGCCATCAATAATTCACATTTTCATCATAATCGGCATTCAATGTGTCCGCTGTCCTCTTTTTCTGCATGGAGAGAATCCATTGATTATTTTTGCCTTGATAACTCATTCTCTTTATGCCTTTGACACAGTATTTCTCTCAACTCTCTACTCTTCTTTCTTTTATTCCAGCTGACATTTTCTTTTTTCTCTCCAATTCCTCTCCGTCTTTCTACATTATTTTGTCTTTCTGTTGAGGTTTTTTCATCTCTGTCTTGTTTGTGCTGTTATTTCTGTAGGTCACAAAAGCATGTAAAAGGCTTTAGCCATAAACCACCTATGTTTTTCACATTTTGTGAACATCAAAAGCAAAAATGTGCCCCGTAAAATCACATTACCGCAACAGGTTTTTAGGATAATTATCATGTAGTAACATTATGTAATTTCAATGGGAGGCCTGTAAAGGCACCAATGGAACAGTACACCAACATCAATAACAAACAACAATAGAGCTGCAGCACATCATAACATGTTACACAAGACTGTATTAGCTCATTCCTTCACGGAGGAGTGGTGGAGGGCCCACCAGATCCTGATCTCTGATCACTTGCAGAACGCAGAGGGCAGGTTTGAACAATGAGTGACTCTAGATTCATTGACTGTCATGAAACCAGCGTCAAGGATTTGAACTTTAAACAGACTTCTACAGGGAGCCACTGGAGCGAAGTGAGGAGAGGCGTGAGATGTTCGCGCTGGTTGGTTGAATAGTAGACGTGTGGCTGCAGCAGAATGTAAAATAGAATCAGTTAAAGTTTGAAGGTGTGTGCTTGAGTCTGGGTAAAAGGAGACATAGAGCTGGGTGCAATAGAAACCACAGTGCTAACAGAAAGCATCACCAGAAAGGCTGGTGTTACGAAGCTCGATTTAAGCCACAACAAAGGAGGGAGGTCCACTCAGAACTTAATCCAAAAAGGTTTAATTAAACATATAAACAAAACATGAGATGGCGTGTGAAATCACACCATCTCAGTAACGTGTATAGGAGTAGGAGTGCAGTGAGAACATCATGGTGTGGTGTAGGTGTTGAAGGGTGTCAAAGTAAACCAAGTATTAATGCAAAAGAGCCAGGCCGTCCAGACAGACAGCCATCCAGGGAGAGAGAAAAAGAGAGAGAGAGAGAGAGAGCAAGAGAGAGACAAATTACTCCTCCAGAGCTTTCTGCTCTTTCATCCAGGTGCAGCCAATCAGGGTAGAGCCGATCCCTGAGGAACACCGCTCTTCACTTGGTGCAACTTGGACACCTCACCCTGTAGGATCTTCACCAAAGGTAAGATTCAAAACATCTGTGCACAGTCCCTGATCGTAAAGAGTGGAGAATGCATCTGGGCGTTAATCGCAACTGTCTCTGTGGTGGCCTTCTTTTGAAGCCAGACTCTTTAGGAAGTTCCGATTTTTATGTTGAGGGTAAAACGATGATGTGTAAGAATGGTATGCAGGGCTGCAGCAACTGCATTAGGATCTGTAACCCGGGGCAGAGCACATTATCAATCAATCATCAAATTTACTATTTGTTCTCCATATTATTTCGACCAATTTTTGTAAGTCGCTTTGGATAAAAGCATCTGCCAAATGCTCCAAATGTAAATGTAAATGTATTTGAGTATGAACTTGGACTGAAGCACATTGAGTCTATGCCGTATATATTTTGCTATATAAATACACTTGACTTGACTTAGTTGTGTGCACTCTGAACCACACCCACCATAAAACAGTTATTATTTATGAATTGATTTTCTTCTGTAAATGTGGCTGGTGGATGGTTGGTCTAACATTTAACCCTATTGAATTCCTAATTTTGACAGTGAATTTAGTTTATTTTTGGACACTAACGTTTACTTTTGTTATTGTATAAAAATGACCTGAATGTTTGCTAATTGCTAGGTTAATAGCTAGGTTATCATGCTAGGTTATTAGCCTACTGGATAGCTATTGGCGGAGGATCTCTCAGTTGGTCCTATATAATCCTATATACTAACTGCAGCCTTGAGTTGGCTGTGTGTGTGTGTGTGTGAGTGAGTGCTGCAGAGAATCAGCTGCTAATAGCTACCACCCCCTTATCAGAGATGGTGGCAAAGTCATCAGCAGTCAGGCAGCAGGGAGGCGAAGGAGATAGAAGGCTGAGGAGAATAGTGAGAGGGTTTGTGTGGGTGAAGCTGCTGCCCTTCTCATGATATTAACACGTTAATGCTCGTCATGCTAGAGGAAGAGGATACAGAAGATTTGTTACTTTCTGATTTGGGTCAACTTCTCTCAGATGTCCTTAGCTTGGTACGTTGATCTTGATAAGCATCCGATTCCTTGGAAGTTTCTGCCATTTGTTGCAAACCTGTTGTCTAAAGTGTATCCATTACTAGTGCAACTAGTAATGGATACACCTGCCCATGGCACAGAGAGAAAGAGCAGGAGGAGGAACAAATATATCTTCAAATATAGCAAACCCTCTTAATCAATAACCGATATTTATGACGCGCCCTTCTTCCATGCATATACTGTATGTGTGCACCACACATGTTGCATACTTAATGCCAACTTCATGTCCCTGCTTTGTGAATGGAACATACTTCTTCTCTATTGTGTTGTCCTCTCTATCCGAGCAGTGTTGTCTCTATGACAACACTGTTCGGATAGAGAGGGATTGGAGGATCTCAGCGTAGGACAGGTCAGAGGCTCCAGACGTCTGAGGATGAATGAGTCTCTGAAGATGGATGTCAAGGGGTCTGATGGATCTGATTCAGGTTGGGCCATGCTCTTTACACTAATCCATGGTCATTATACGTGTTATTAGAAGGACTGTATGCTTTCTGACTGAAAGCATACATAATGCCATGTTGATTCTATCATTCAGGTCCAGATTTACTTTTTGAAACTTTTTTATTAAAGAAATGGAAAAAATTATTACTAGCCAATTCTAGTTAAAAAGCTAACCCCAGTGATGCTCAACATAAATACAACGGAGATAAAATAAATTAAAACATGATTTTATGAGAAAGTCTAAATTGGTGTCTGCATAGATATGGAGAAATGTATATTAGTTAATGAATAGCTGGAAGTTTGTAATTAAAATTACATCCTGTTGTAATTATACACATCACTATGATCTTGTAAAAACAACACACAACCAAACTAGTGATACCTTCAATAATAAATGATGTATTAATACCACCAGCGATAATGATATAGACAAAAGCATCCCCCTGATAGACATAACCATCTCCCTGAAGCGTGTCTTACCTGGACACCAATGCCCTTGCGACAGAGCCGGGCCCTTGAGAGCGGCTCACAGTTTGCCGGGCTATTAATCCTGCCAGTGCTTTCCCCTATTGTCAGAGCCGACATGTTGGGACAATGCTGTTGTCTTCTGCTTGTTTGCTCATTTAGGAACAAACATTTGCCGGAGCAGCAGCAGCCGTAAACAAGCTCTCCCAGGAAGTGTTATTAATAGGATAATTAAGCAGATGGTAATGAGCTGGCTTATGTCTAATTATGACAAGATTTGTTTTGGCATTTTGTCTTGTGAGAAGCCAGTCAAGTGGTGCCTACCTACTATTTCATTACCCTGATGTGTGTGTGTGTGTGTGAGTACCCAGGGCAGGTATCCAGGGACCAGGTGGGGGTAGGGGGTTGTGCAGGATCAGTTGGAGGGGGCTAGGTGGCATAGGTCACAGGTCACAGTTGAGCAGGCTGCACTAAACCTAAAGAAAACAACAGCAAGACTCTAAAAGGTGTCTTGTTGTTTTCTTACATGTTGGCCCCAAGACATTGAGGCCAACAGTCATTGTAGGTATAAGCTTTATAAATGATTGTTCACTGTAGTAAAAATCCTGTGGCATATTAGTAAACACATAAGGAGGCTAGTCGATATCCTACAGTAGGCCTACAGGACATCTTATGGGGCGTGGGGCGGCAGTAGCTCAGGGGGTAGAGCGGTTGTCTGACAACCGGAAGGTCGCTGGTCCCCGGCTCCGCCTAGCTAATTGTCGAGGTGTCCCTGAGCAAGACACCCGATGAGCTTGCATGGTTGACACCGCCGTTGGTGTATGAATGGGTGAATGTGAGGCAAATGTAAAGCGCTTTGGATAAAAGCGCTATATAAATGCAGTCCATTTACAATCCTAAGCCTTAATTTACCACTGTGGGACATATATGCCAGGCAGTTAAAATATTCTGAATGTGTGTTCTGAATGTGGATGCTACTTCTAACCTTGGTTTGTGTGCGAGGGACTTCCTTATTATGAAATATTGCTTCTGACAACATGGGGACACAGAGTCATCAGTGGCGGAACATCTCAATTATTTTCAGAAGGACTTATATACAGTACCATGTGCCGGCTCAGAGGGAAGTAACAGACATCTTAATGTGTTTTTGTGCTGTTACCGCCTAGACAGCACACACACACACACACAAATATAGACACACACAAATATAGACACACACACACAGATATAGACACACGCACACAGATATAGACACACATACACACACACAGATGTAGACACACACACACACACACATAGACACACACACACACACACACAGATATAGATACACGCACACACGCACATTCACACACAGATATAGATACACGCACACACGCACATTCACACACAGATATAGACACACACACACATATAGAGACACACACACACACAGATGTAGATACACGCACACAGATATAGACACACACACACACATTCACACACAGATATAGACACACACACAAACACACACACACACACATCAGTATGCACACATTCCCCATTAAAGCGTTGCCTTCGCTCCTGCAGCTCTCGATAAGACAGCTAAGTCTGGGATTTAAGGCTTTGGCTTATCGTCATCTGTACGAGACGGGCTCCGCAAAGTGCAGCGGGCATGGGCCAACAATCTGCATGGCGGTTGGAGCGGGAGGTGAGGGGGGGTGAAGGAGGTGTTGGTGCGACGGTGATGAAAAGTGATGTTTGCCTTAAAGCCTGCGTGTTAGGAACAGGTGGATTTAGGTCCCCACAGGGAATCAGACGTCTCTCACTGTGTGGGTAAAAACCCTGTCTACTGCTGAGGAAGTTATCACGTCAACATATGAATGTAGCTCTCTCGACCTCTCTCTCTCTCCCTCTTTACGTGTGTGTGTGTGTGCGTGCGTGTATGTATGTGTGTGTGTGTGTGTGCATGTGACTGGTGGGAAGAGCAATACAAATTTATA
>OMKP01021421.1:8532-29302 GCA_900302375.1 Bathygadus melanobranchus
CACGGTGAGGAACGACACCCTGCAGGAGGCCAGGGAGCAGCGTGTTGGCCTCAAGTGTCGTAAGCAGCTCCGTGTGGAGGAGCTGGAGATGGTAAACACACCGCCGGATCATGGGAAGACACTTACCGAGCTTCTCCAGAGAGAAACTGGGTGGACATGACTCTTATAGGGAAACGTACACATTGTGGGCAGTAACAACAAAGGATTTAGGTCTGATATTAAAGATGAATTAAACATTTCCTGCATGGGATCATGTGTGAATGGGAACAGGGATCGAAATCCTGGAAAAGTAAAGTAAAAAAGGTTAGGGTTAGATTTAATTTGTGATATTATTATTATTTGGTATTCATTTTTCAACAACAATGACTGACATTGATACATGTATCAATGTCAGTCAGCAGTATAGTCATCTATAATTTGTTTTTGTAAGCCCTGTGAATATGTATGCCATGTCCAATATCAGTATGTCATGACAAAAAAATCTCTTGGAGTATTCAAGAGATAGATATCGCTGAATCAGTTTATACCATTATTAATTCATAATCAATACTTGTCAAAATAATAGACAATAAGAATAATCATTAGTTGCAGACCAACAATGGAAATGGATCTTCCAGGTGCTACATGATGATACATCTATAGTTTGCTGGCCTGGTGCTGAAGCTTCCAAAATTGTATAGGACTAAAGTCGACTAACTAAACTATTACTAACTAGTATTTCCTCCTTCCTGTCTTATTTCCTCTCCTCAGTCTGAGGACATTCGCCTGGAGCCCGAGTTGTACGACTCCTGTAAGACCGACATCAGCCATCTCTGCTCCAATGTGGCTTTTGGGAACGCCCAGGTACCGCCATCGTCCACCAGCAGCAGCAGCAGTAGCCACTCAGGGCTTTGATTTGACCAAGCACAACACACAGGCCTACAACATCGAGATAAAATACCTTGCTAACCCACCATGGCCTTACACTCAGTATACTCTATGAGTGCTCAAGGGTAAGGGTAAGGGTACATTAATGAACATTAGTTAACATCAAAGTCAACCCAGACGGAGCTCCACACATCCACACACACCTCGCCGTATGTATGGCTGTACAAGTCCATAAACTGCTAGACGGAGAGGCGGGAACTTTCCCATGAGTGAGCCTGGTTTCAGAATTGAATTGCATGTGAAGGTGTGGTAGAAACAAATTTGGGATTATTTAAACCACACCCAAAATGACTTATAAAAAATAAAATAAATAGTCACTGGTGGCTTTCCAAGATTGAAAGTTTTATTTGCCAATATACAGTGTACAGAAGCGGTGAAATGAGAAATGGGGGTTAACCCATATACACATCCATACAATGGAATGCTTTATAACCTGACCCCTAAAGGTGCATGAAAAATGTCAGAACAGAAAGATTCAAATCATTCTATCATTTCCAAGAACTACCAGAAGTGTGACAATGTGTCTCTCTCTCTCGCTCTCTCTGTCTGTCTCTCTCTGTTTCTGTCTGTCTCTGTCTCTGTTTTTGTCTCTGTCTCTGTCTCTCTCTCTCTCTGTCTCTCTCTCTCTGTCGCTGTCTCTCTCAGATGATTGAGTGTTTGAAGGAGAACAATAAGCAGTTGACACCTCGGTGCCACCAGCGCGTCTTTCGGCTGCAGGAGGTGGAGATGAGCGACCCAGAGCTCGACTACCAGCTGATGAGGGTGTGCAAGCAGATGATTAAGGTATGGTACGGTAGGGCTCATTCTAAGCTAATGAAAACACAACACTCTCAATGTCTCTCTCTGTCTGTCTGCGTGTCTCTCTGTCTTTCTCCATGTCTCTCTCCATGTCTCTGCAGAGGTTCTGTACGGAGGCGGATGCCAGAAATGTTCTCCAGTGTCTGAAGCAGAACAAGAACTCTGAGCTGATGGACCCCAAGTGTAAACAGATGATCACCAAGAGACAGATCACCCAGAACACAGGTACACAGAGAACACAGCCCATACCAAGAGACAGATCACCCAGAATACACCCAGGTGTATTCCTATTATATTTGATGATGAAGATATCTTTAATATTTGTTTTTGAATTTCAAAAACATTTTTCAATATTTTTCAATAACCATTCCATGACCCCTGACCATTCCATCAGGCTTATTATAGGAAACCAATTCTAGCTTTGAAAATATGTTTGCCTGTCTGACCTTCATAATATTAGATAGCAATAAGGGGAGTGCATGGCCAGTTCAGTTTCTTGAGTGTGGTTGGCCTACCTTGTTAGCAACTTGTTAGCACAAAAAGAAATCCCTCAGCACAAACGCACACATACAAGGGTCAACAAGAGCATCCCAACTTGCATTAATTAAGTGAATGAACACTAATGAAATTACTAATAAAGATACTCTGGAATAGAGTGAATACCTCCAAAATCTAAGCCTCCTGCTCCCCCCCATACACACACAGACTACCGGTTGAATCCGGTCCTGCGGAAGGCGTGCCGTGCCGACATCCCAAAGTTCTGCCAGCCGGTGCTGAACAAGGCCAGTGACGACACAGAGCTGGAGGGACAGGTCATCAGCTGCCTCAAGCTGAAATACGCTGACCAGGTGGGTCCGTCACTATGACGACCAGGTTGGTCCGTCTCTATGTCGACCAGGTTGGTCCGTCACTGTGACGACCAAGTTGGTCCATCACTGTGACGACCAGGTCGGTCCATCACTGTGACGACCAGGTCGGTCCATCACTGTGACGACCAGGTCGGTCCATTACTATGACGAGTCTAACCAACTGCTAGGCACTTCATGGGTTAGGGTTTTGTTAAGATAAATACATTTAAATGGTTATGTTGAGGAAATACAGGCACATGGATATCAAGCTACTGAAGATCATCACGTCAGGACCAAACTGGATGTAGGGGTTGAACACAAGTCAGTCTGAGGTCAGCCTGGGGGGAGGTCTGTGTAGCTAGGTACCGCTTTTCAAACCCCATACTAGAATGGCATGACCAGTGCTAGATACTATCTTGCCTTCACCTGCTGCCGTTGAGTATATCCTTCATGTTGTGTCTGGGTCATTAAGCTTACATCAACATTTAGGTGCATGTGTGTTTGCGTTATTGCTGTTGCTAATGCTAGTCGTGTGTGTGTGTGTGTGTGTGTGTCCAGAGGCTGTCTCCGGACTGTGAAGACCAGATCAGAGTGATTCTGCAGGAGTCTGCACTGGACTACAGACTGGATCCTCAGCTCCAGATGCACTGCCAGGATGAGGTACGAACACACACAACACAGTCATGAGCAAATACACACATTAATACATAGTACACTACGATAATACACACATTAATACAAAATACACTACCAAATACAGTACACTACTATAATACACAAATTAATACATAATACACTACAATATTAGACACATTAACACAGAATACACTACCAAAGACGCTACTCTACAACAATACACACATTAATACATAGTACACTACAATAATACGCACATTAATACAAAATACACTACCAAATACGGTACACTACAATAATACACATATTAATACAAAATACACATTTTGGTGCACTGTACAAAAATATACATAAGTATCTCTTGAGCTCTTCTCACCTGTCTCTCCTATTCAGTTGTCTCCTATCCACTTGTTTCCTCCCCCTCTAGATCTCCAGGCTGTGTGCGGAGGAGGCGGCGGCCCAGGAGCAGACGGGTCAGGTGGAGGAATGTCTCAAGGTGAACCTGCTGAAGATCAAACAGGATGCCTGCAAGAAGGTGCGACACACACACATGCACTCAGTGTTGAGTAGTCACTTTCATTCAGCAGACAGCTTTTATCCAAGCCAACATAGGGCTGCACGATTATGATAAAAATGATAATTTTGATTATTTTCCCTGATATTGTGATTGCGATTATTCATTGCGATTTACAGATTATTGATTCAATTAATATTCTGTAATGCGTATTGTATATAAAAAACAATAACAATAAAGCAATTGCTGAATGTTCCAGGCCTACAAAATGACATTTATTTATCTATTTATTGTTTTTAGCATTTTTATTTAGATATTTTTTTAATAAATGAATTGCGACCTTTCACGATTAGTTCATTGCAGAGGCCAAAATCCCGATTTCGATTAATATGCAATTAATTGTGCAGCCCTAGGCCAACTGGCAGTGAATACACATAGTATAGGTCATTGAGGAACAATTAGGGGTTAGGATGCACACTGGTAGTATTAGGAGGACATTGGAGAAACACGCCTTACCTGCCTAGCCTATATGTATATGTCATTGTATTATTGGAAATGTCTTTGTCATTTGCCTTTATACCATAGTGTTGTTGAATGCTTGATTCTGATCATTGTTCAATAACATTCTAAGGATGTGCGTTATTTTTTTAATAAGGGGACACCTCTGCCTTTTAACAGTTCTGAATCAATGCGCTACAAATCCAACACTAACAACTAGGGATGGCTGTTTTCAGTATTTTTCACGAGTCAACTAGTAAAGACAAATTTGGAGTTGAGTCGTCGTCAGGTTGCACATCATTTTCAAACATAGGCCTATTTAGAAGTAAAATTTGGCTAAAAACAAACCAAGGCTGATCCCTTTTATTGATCGGGTCTTAATTAGGGATGCATATTACCATCTAAGAGATCAAACATGGCCAGGAAAATATATTGTGTCTATCATAAGACCTATTTGAAATGCTTAATAGCATATTTTTATCACAAAATCCTACTTTAAATGAGGCTAAAAACATTTAGAGATGTGCATCATTGCAGTCAGCTCCCACCCGTGCAAGGGCTAAAATGTGCAGCTCTGGTACCACTACCACGAGGCCAGCTCCACCTATTTCCACGTCGTACCATGACAGCGCTACCCTATATTCTGCGCCGGAAATATATAAATTCAATTTGAATTCTTGTTGGCGGGTTCAAATCTACAAAACAATGGAGCCGTCATTCATGTACTCCTCTTATGGAAAAAAGCTGTTGACACATGGAAGATATACACATGCCAGAACAAGAAAATCATATTGGAAGTGCATGCAATAGGCCTATTCACATTTCAAAAGCTAATGTATGTATTGTTATTGTTATTAGTTCTCTTATCATTGTATATATAATCATCATCATCATCATCTCTGTGTCTCGTCTCCCAGGAGGTGCTGAACATCCTGAAGGAGAGCAAGGCGGACATCTTTGTGGACCCGGTGCTGCACACGGCGTGTGCTCTGGACCTCAAGCACCACTGTGCAGCCATCACCCCGGGCCGCGGACGACGTCAGTAACCACACACCAACCACAACACGTAGAGCAGTGTCCCGACCTCATGCACCCCCACAGACCCCTCAGCACTGTACCCCTTCACCGACCAAGCAAACCACATATGTTTCCCTTTTGAACTAAATATGATGGATTTAGCATCATGATTGACATTGCAGTGGCCATTATTAATATTGTAGTGTAGCCTAGCGATTTGAAAGGGAGAAGCTGAAGCATATTTCAGTTTCTGGTCTTATTGATCAGTAACAATGAACATGTATGATATTTCATAAATTCAACAAATATGACATTTGTTGGTGAAGTTATAACCCTTGGTATCTGCTGATGTTCCTCCACCCCCGCTCCACCCGAGGGCATGTGTTCCCCTGGTTGAGAATCTTTGATGTAGACCATGCTGACCTCTCTGCTTGTGCTTCTGGGGCGTGTGTGGTTATTCTGAAGATTATAAAAACGCTGTGTAAGCACAGTCCACGTCCTAAATAGTTTAGAGGACAGAATCACTGGTCCGTTAAGTGATGCTATCTGCTGGGAGCTCTTGAGACTGGAAGCTGTTAAAAGGATTGAGGACGCAGGGGAAGGACATTTGTTGCTGTTTGTTTTTAATCAACTCTGTCTTGTTTCTCCCTCTTCTGTCCATCATCCTCACGCCACCACCCTCCTCACTTTCACCCACTTCTTTATCTCTTGTTCTTGACTTCAATAAGTAATTCAATATTACTTCCAACTCTGTCTTCTCTGTCTTTGTTTACTTTATGTTTTATCCATCTCTCGATCCTCTCCTCACCATCTCACTCTCTCTCTCTGTCACTCTCTGTCACTCTCTGTCTCCCTCTCTGTCTCCCTCTCTATCCCTTTGTCTTTTTTTTTCTTTGCATTCTCCACCCGTCAGAGATGTCGTGTCTAATGGAGGCACTGCAGGACAAGAGGGTTCGCTTGCAGCCGGAGTGTAAGAAACGTCTGCAGGACCGCATCGAGATGTGGAGCTATGCTGCCAAGGTAAAGAATAAGAACAGTCACAATTAAAACTACAAACAATCCAAAGGTATTCAGTCCTCATGCACCGCCGACCACAGCCACCACTTCAGATCTGCTTTACCAGCATACATATGTCTAATGTCTGACACATTTAAAAACTCTCTACCAGTCACGGGGTGAGATATGTTTGTTTGAAAAAAAAAGAATAACCCAGGGCAATAACAATATAAATACAGTTGCAAGCAATGACAACGGGGATAATGTTTGGTTGAGGTTGGATTTGAACCGTGGACCTCCTGCACAGCATTGATTAGCATTGCAGGCAGCATTCTACTACTGAGCCACATGGACATGTGAGGTGACAGAGGAAAATCTGACTATATTGTGAGAAGGAGTAGTCTTCCATACTTGGAAGAAAAGGTGAGCTTGGAAGTATGGTAAAATGGTATGCTGTAAAAACAGGTTTAATGGAAGTAAACATATCAAAGTCATCACCAACCATGTTTCTCAAGTAAACAGTGGCAAAACAGACTTTTGAAAAATGATGTGTGTACCCCTTTAATCCCAGCCAGCATTGGCGAGAGGCTGCGGTTAAGCTTGGCGAACTTCAAATGAATGCATCCACTTTGTTTTTTGAGATATAGACTTGAAATTTAGCATGGCTGCCATTTTGTAATTTCCCATAGGTTTTAATTTAAAAAGGCGGCGCCTATTTTTTTTAAAAGGAGGACAATGTGAGCATACCCTAAGACTGCAATTTATGGTCTGTTAATACTTTCAGTCGACACACACAGCCACTACCTGTTCATGTACTCAGAACGCAAAACATGATAATTTTTTATGTATAGGGATGTATGAGTGGCCATGTTCCTGTGTCCTACAGGTGGCGCCAGCAGAGGGTTTCTCTGACCTGGCCATGCAGGTGATGACTTCACCCTCAAAGAACTACATCCTGTTTATGATTGCAGTGAGCGTGTGCATTCTCTTCCTGGTGGGTCTCCTCTGCGGCCGCATCACCAAGCGTGTCACACGACAACTGAAGGACAGGTAGACGGGGGTGGAGCTTTGCTTCCACGCTTCCAGGACTGCCTGATTTTCCCCTATATGCCACAGCCCCGCCTCCCACCACCACTTCCTCCTCCTCCTCCTCCTCATATTACAGTGCCCTATCTTCTCTTCAGGGCCTTTTGACTAGCCAATCAGCACAGTGCCAACGCCCACAGCTGGAGCCCTTTCTGGGTCCTGGGATGTCTTTGTGTTCCCTGTTCTCTGGCTGTCTCCCTCTCTCTATCACCCCCGCTCCTCCCTTGTTAAGAGGACTCATTTTTTCTTTCCCCTCCCTCTCTGCTGTTCCTGAGAAGCAGCCTATTGTAAACTGCTGTCTCCTGCATCACACGGCCAGGTGTCCTCACTACAATCTGCTCCTTTTGGTTCTGCATTTCTGGGCTCAAGGGTTAGGCTTCCCTGAGGCACTGGGGCCAACGGAATGTGTTCTTCTTTTCCTCCAGTATGTCCAAGTGACTGAGGCCTCACGTGTCCCTACACGGCAGTTGCAGACCCTGTGAAGGATGTCTGTGAGCCAGTTCTGAAACCCTTTGCTTGCTTTAGGGCGTCCGCCCTTTGCTACACTTTATACGAAGCATATCAAACCCCCAGTCTCTCTCTCTCTCTCTCTCTCTCTCTCTCTCTCTCTCTTGCTCTTGCTCTTGCTCTTGCTCTCGCTCTCTAGCAGCGCCAACTGCTGGTGTTTAAACAAAGATCTGAATGCTAAAAAACAGTAGGCGCTATCTGTACTGCTGCCAGATGAAGTGGGCGGGGCCAGTGTGTGCTGTACAAGTCCTTGTTGAGTCATTGCACTTTTTCAGTAGGTTTTTTTTCTTCTCAAAGCCTTATTTATTATTTGTGTTTTTTTTGGGGGGGGGGTTTGTCAACAAAATATTTTACTAAGTGAGAATTTGTGGCTGAACTTCATAGGAACTGAAGTGTTTGGCTTTCGTGGTGAAGGTTTATTGTTGGTGTTAGGGTTACAATGTATATCACCTGGAATCAACATATTTCACTCAATATTCTGCCCATGATTTTATTCAAATATTAAGCTTTGCCTCAATGAACCTCTCTACCTTTAACAGCCATTGTTGAACATAAACGCCAGATCTGTTTAAACTTTGTCGCACACATCAGATCACCATCTACGTTTATTGGAGTGGAGAAATACTAGATAGATGATAGATAATGCCTCTAGCTGCAGCGCTGTTCAAGCATTTACCACGTTTTTTTTTTAAATTGTATTGACAGCAGCATGTTGTCAACCAGCCCGATTTAAAATGGCAACATGCAGGCACAACAAGACCTGCTGGTATGAATAGACTTGCTACTGAGTTGTGGCTAAACGGCTCTTATCAGATCTAATATATTGTTGTTATTCAAATATATTATTATTTAATACTTAACGGATCATGGAGCCTGTATCGCTGATGACTTGCCTCAGATCTTGGCGTGATGCGGGATCTATGCAGACTTTGAGTGATGTGCATACTTGTACCATTGTTGTGTGTGTGTGTGTGTGTGTGTGTGTTTTGAATGCTCACAGCATATGTTCGGGTGGTTCAGAGGTTTGAATGATGATAAACGAAAGACCTCATTTTAATTCTCCGAATGACTAATATAGTTTATCGCTTACGGAAATTGCTTGAAACAACCCTGACAGTGAATAGAACTAGATTCTTATTTTAGCTTATTGTTTAACTTTTTGTACCTTTTTTTCTGGACTTTGTTGCCTAAAAATTAAGTACATGACTCGTACTGTGAATAGGTTTGAGACTCCATATTGTAGGAATGTTACAAGAGCCCAGAAGGCAGAGCACACATGGTTGACTGGCCTACCATGTTGGTAGGAAATGCAGAGGCCTCGGTAGTAGAAAAATACAGCTGATCTATATCACCGTGAGTAAAGCTAGCACTGTGCTATGCTAGTAGGGGTTGTACGACAGAGCTATATATCACTGGAATGACCTAATGAATGAGAAATCAAGTAGTTGAGTTGATTGAATTGTTATTCTACTATCTGTTGCCAATGCCATATGTTTGAGATCAACTGTATATTTTGTTGAAATAATGTTATGTTCTGAAGAGTTGCCAAGTGATTTCTACTACTGCGTTTGGTGTGGCCACTCTCTCTGATCTTTATTTCATATCCAGTCAAACTGTGGTCTCTTACATCATTACATGCTGCTGCTTTGGCTGCATGTTGGACTCCAGAGCTACATTAGATGTCAATATTCTAAGTAATTCTCTTCAAAAGTGTACCACTCAATATGTCACAAACAGGTTTGACAAATCTAAAGAATACAGGAAATTCCTGTCATTTGACCCATTACGTGATTTACTTATACTTATTATTACCTATACCAGTTTATTCCACCCCCAAACTGTTAATAGTATTTTGAATTAAAATGTTCATGTTCCCTCAATGAAGTAAACGCTTAATGCTGCTAAGAGTCTGGAATCTTCTAGCTTGCTTCTTGTAAGCAGACGCCTCTTCGTATCACCAAAGCCCAGTAATGGTGACGCATTAAAACCTGTCAACTGTACTAACATAGGCCTACTTCAAGTTTTTGAGTGTTTATTTTAGTGTATTTCATTTGGACAAGTATGTTGAATAGCCAGATGTTATAACATAAATTGGACTACTGCACAGGAATCCTTGCCAGCAAAGACGAAGCCTCGCCAGGCTTCACAGGAGATGGTAATGGTTATGCGTACTTCGTTGTTATTTAGTTTTGCTGGTTGATTTGTACCGACAAATAACAGTTTCTTCCACAAAATTATTAACAAACACACATTGAAGTTCTCATTATGATGCATACCTATATTTCGCTAAAATTACTATGTTAATTGTAATGCTTCCGACCATTTCTACCACTATCAGATTGACCATTTAAGTTTTACTTCTGAAAGGGGAAACCAACGATCATTATGAATGAAGAGCTAATGTCATTTACATAAGTGCTTGGTCTGAAGGAAAGATTTATTTTGATTTATGATTTATTTTCTTCTTTTGGGGGATATCACATTTGTGTGCTGAAAGTGAGTACAGATGACTATGATCGCGATGAAAAATAATTTTACATCTTCCTCAGTGTACAAAGGTTATGGGTGTGCAATTTATTTTGATTTTGAGAAAATGTAATATTGAGGTAACAGATTTAACATTGTGAGATTTAATTTTGCTGTACATACAAAATTTGTCGATTTAATAAAATTGTCTGCAGATTTTCATATTTTGGCCATGTCTTGAGTCATATCTATGTTTAATACATACAATGATTATTTACAATCCTTTACCTGCAATACATTTTTTAATTGGACAAAAGCATTGTCTCATAACATTAACATCTAGCATGTAACATTAAATGAGACAAAACACACATCCGTTTTTATAAAGTATATTTCATAAACATTTCACATGGTTTATAAAAGAGTGACTAAAAAATGTGATCACTTACTTTTTTTTATCCATACAGAGGACCTTTAGTATAAAGATCAACATAAATAAAATTAAAAAGAAAATTTCTCTTTGTAGTCTCATTGGTTTACTGCAAATACACGAATGCTTTTTGAAACTTTTAAAAAGATACATTTTTTCAAAATACATGTTTTAGGTCCTTTAAAGGACAACACCAGTCTGGGTGAGCAAATCATCGTAATTGTCTCTACTGTCTTTGCTAAAACCGTTAGCAATCAATTTGTCAAAATCACGTCCATGTACTGATTCTGCCAAAAAGCATTTATTGTGCATGCACCTTCCATGAATGTAAACTATGGCAATATAGCACTTTCGTCTTTTGGAATGAATGTGCATCGGTTAGTATGGAGTTTGTGGACAACATAACAGTGAATCACCATACATGTACTTTACACAATGTCTTATCACAAAGACAAAAATGCTATATTGCCATTGTTTACATCTGTGGCAGGCATGCTAAATGCTCTTGGGCAGAATTGGTACAAGGAAGTGATTTTAACATGATATTGGTAACAGATGTTTTAGAGAAGCCACGAGAGACAGTTACAATGGTTTGATCACCCAGACCGCTATTGTCCTTTAACAGTCATGTAGAAAGGCTTTAATGTTATTTTACACAGCTTTAATGAGTCTCTTTAGTCATTTTGTTGTGTGAATGATAACAGTGCTACATCTGTATGGACTGCACCTAAAGCCCCGTTCTCTGAATGAATACTGCATTAGATCACCACGATACAGTGGAGTATACAAGGCTTGGTTTTCTGATGGTTCTCCTATAACAACTTCAGACCAGGCAGAAGCAGAGACTAAATGTAGCTTTTGTATCTGATTTGCACAGACACAAAAATCGGTCCAGTAAAAACAATTGTAAGCAGCCATTTCGTTAACAGGTGGTCATCTCACTTGTTAAGTATCAATTAAAAAATACTTGTATTTTATAAAGAATATTGTTTGACATTCGAGATGCCAACAAAGCAATATCGAATCCTAATACCACATAGGAAACTAAAGGTGTCAAGAGACTTTGCAAGTGCAGGTTAAATGCATGACTAATATCACATGAGCTTACAGCTGCTCTGTGTCTTACATGAATGGACGTATCTACGGAAGTCCATGCACCTATATCCCTCTCCGCAGATAGAAACGAGGCGCGAAGAAACTACATACTAACATTAAGGAAAAATAAAATGAAGACTGAGCATGGTAAAGGGACACATTCCACATGAAGACACAATACAACATATTTTTTGTAAATACGAGACGAATAAAAAAACAAATGAGAACAAAGAATGGGACAGGAGGGGGTTATATTAATGTTTTAGGATTTCTTATGTCAGAGGCCAATATCCTTTAGAAACAGCTGATGAAATAACCCTGTGTTGAATTATCTTTGAAATTAACTATTATTTACGACAATTAGAACACAGTAACCTACGAAATGTTGCATTTACAAAATGTGACATTTATTGTGATCTACTGTGCAGAGGGCACAATAGGCCCATGTTATGCCCATAAAATATGTACAGATGTACTTACTTTGGACACATTCATGATACCTATGTGACAATGAATACAAAGGAGCAACCAGGAACTAAACAGACCCTTATAACGCCTACAAATTTTAATTGTTTCTGACAAGATACAAGTAACTTTGGGGCCTTTAGCGGGTAAAATAATGTCTGCATACCTTCGAGCAACACTGACTTAAAAAGCATTCGGATGTTGCACTTTGGAATTAAACCTGCACGATAAAGATTGGAAAATGTTGTGCTTGAAAGCGTGTGAACGTTGCTCTCCAGAATGATGGGGTGTACGCCGCCCTGGGAGTTCCTGGTTGGTACTCTCAGTAAGGACAGGCGGACAGCGTGGGATGGTTTTGCACTCAAACATTTCAAAAAGGTCAAATAGCTGCCCTGCTTTACACATCAAAAGCACCAACACAAGTTCTTTAGATAACAACATTAGAGAAAGTAGACGTGTAAGTAAACATAGTTACCTAACATGAAAAGGAGTACAAAATGAAGACTTGGCATGATTTTTTTTTTTTTTTTAAGTCAACAGGGAAGAGCTCGTCTCGGTGTGGTCTTCAGTCTTTTGGTGGAAGGAGGCGTGGCCATCTTGTGCCTCCTCCTTCTTCTCAACATGGGAGTCTTTTTAGTCAATAAATCGCTGGCAGGCCTTCTTCCAGCGACAGGCTGTGCACCACTGATCCTTATGCTCGATGCCATAAACTTTGCGGCACTTCTTGGCCTCGCCACGCACCCGTCTGGAGGGGGGGGTCATTTGAAAACCACATCAGAATAGTTTGCGAAATGCAGAGCTGAACATCATCTTGCAACTAGGGCTGAACGATATGGTAAAGGATTTTTTTTTAAAACATTTTTTCTTGCATTTGGAGAAAAACGTGTAGGCCAGGGCATCTCTGCAGCACTACAGTAAGTAATTTATACTGGTGTTATACATTTACACATTTTACACTTGCTGCTCCTGCGATTTGGATATTGCACTTGTGATTTCGATAATTTTTCGATTAATTGTTTGGCCCTACTTGCAACCTCCTTTATTTTTTGTCATCTCTCGTTATGTTTAAAGGATGATCTCACTCTCACACAACACACGCTTGAAATGCATATCACTCTCACTTCATCTACAGTATATTCTCCTTTAGGTTACAGAGACCAATCCGTTGCTGGACAATACATCTACACGTCTCCATAACAACGTGGCAAATGATGATATGAGTGCTGACCTGGTGGGCCAGTGACCGCGGGGAGGGGACGCACCGGCGGGGTTGGTCCTGGAGGGGGCGCTGTGCTGCTGGTGCCACTGCTCTCCCACGCTGACAGAGCGCACACGGAACGGCGCTGCTGCCCCCTGCAGAGAACAGATGCCCACTGGTTAGAATGATCTACAGGCCCTACATACAGGCATACCTCCACCATGAAGCACCCATTCATTGTATGTATGTATGTATTTGCATACATGCACACACACATATATATGCATGTATGTTTCAGCACACAGCTAAACACATGGATGCATGTGCGCTGAAGCCACCTCTTGCTTAATGGTCTTTGTCTGACTTGCTGCAGTGGCAGCTGCCCTGCCCACCTCTTTGTCCACGTGTTGTTTACCTCGTGGGGGAAAAAATACCCTGCAGTTACCACTGCCCGCCAGCAGGCGGCAGAGCTCTGGGAGTGAGCAGGACAACACAGTTATGGAAAATGTGATCAAATCGGCAGGGGGACTGCCTGTTAAATATCCAGGACGTCCAATCCCAGGGGGCAAGATGCCTATAAATCTTCCTTCAACAACCAAACACTGTTCCCCTGGTGGACAACACCCCCACCCCCCTGCTCCCCAGTGAAAGCAAAGAGGAGCTGTATCTGCGAGGGCCAGCGTGGTTTTGAAGCGCTTGTTGGACTGCTCTGCGGTGAATTTGGAAGAATAATGACAGGATGAACAGAAGCTGCTTGTTCATGTAAGGGTGTGTGTGTGTGCGTATGGTAAAACATATGAAGGGTACTACAGTACAACAGGGAAAGGTCAAATATAGCGTTACAGTATGTAGATTTAGGGACACGATGACGTCTATATATGTGTGTGTGCTTTTTGTTTTTACACACACTAGCACAACCTGATGCCAGACCGCTGGCCAGAACAACCACAGTATTGTAAAAGGCATAAAACAGTTATTTTTGGCTTGTTTTGGTTTGAGTTTCTTGGATCAACAGTGCTGGGTAGGTCATTCTGACAGCTTTTATTAAGGATGAACGATATGGTAAACAAATCATATTGGGATGATTCACTATTAGTGTAAGTGATCATTTTTGCATCACAATTAAACTCAAATTCACTGAAAAAACTATCATGGTGTGACATTTGTTGGGGTCTGTACAGAACAAACATGCTTTTTGGAGAAAAACGTGTAGGCCAGGGCATCTCTGCAGCACTACAGAGCTTCTTTTATAATTGTGTTATACATTTACATTTACACATTTTACCCATATCAATTAATTGCAGCTCCTGCAATTTAGATATTACACTTGGCCATATTGCGATTTTGATAATATTTTGATTAATTGTTCAGCCCTAGCTTGTATTTAATGTTTCTATAGTTCCAACTTATCAACAAGACCTTCCAGCCTGCGTGTCTGGTCTCCTTTCCCAGGTCAGGGTACACCTACTGGGAGACAAAGGAGCAGGCTTACCTGTTTGCTGTGGAGGCTACTGGTGATGTGGGTGGTGGTCCAACAATGGGAGGCTGAGCTGCATGATGCTGGAGATGCCTCAGCGGCAGGGGGCGGGGCCTAATGAAACCAATAAAAACACACCCATCAAGTGCTGCTTGCTGCTTGTTTGTGGAAGAATGTACAGGAGGGGAAGGACCTATTGTTCCTTTATCATGTGATAGCATGCACTTAATGCCACCAATAAAACATTATTTTCATCATCATGTGTTCATTTTTTCACTTCACTTTTCACTTTTATCTCTGGTGTCCCACTACTAAACATGGAAATGCGAAATCTATTTTCAGATTAACTATCGTGATGCAGGTTCTCATATCTTGATAAAACCTTGATAAAAATATTGACCAGTTCCAACTGTAAACTGTTTATACATTATATTATATTCTGCTTAAGATGAATCATTAAGATTAAGTGCTATGGTGCACAAATCATCTGATGTGACACCGGATGAAATCAGTTGTGGTCTTTAAAGATCAGACATCATTAGAAACAAGATGTGTCATTCAAACTGATACATCAAGTTCATGTGTTATTGCAATTGTGCAACTCTTTCAAAATGCCTGAAATTAAAAGCCTTCAATTAAAAAGCTAACCCATTTCCAAACTCCTTAAAAGACACCAATAACAATACAAACTAGCACGCTATATGACCTGCATTGTATGAGTTATTGTTCATTTGTAGAGCTGTGGGAAATGTGTTGTGTGCCATTAAGAAGAGACACAGAGCACCACAGAGCTTAGTTTGGACTAGTTAAGAGTGGAGCCACACAGTTTTCTGACCGTGTCAATAAGTTGAGATGTAAAGAAAGACTGTAAAGCTTAATTAAAGATCACTTCAAAGCAGAAGGAGTCAGTGGGATTACTGTTATTGGAATGAGTCAGGCTAACACACTCACGCACTAAGGAAAGGAGCCATTATGGGTAGTACCATAGAACCCTAACAACATATAATCAAATGTAATAGTTTCACCCATGGTTTCGCCTGTGATGCGCTCTGCACGTATCCATATGTGCAGGCAGAGGGTTCTCAGGGAGCTAAGCTTAACAAATAATGAGTATGACAGTTCTATGGTCATTATTGTATTGTGTGTGTGTGTGTGTATATATATATAATAAATGGTTAAACTGATTTCACTGTGTGTCTGGATTGTTTATGAAAATGGTGGAATCGCCAACACTGTGATTGTTGAGAAATTATATGTTTATAATATAACGTACCACACATTCAAACATCAGTATTGAAATGACAATTAACTGCATTAACTCTCTTTCAACTGAATGCCAGCAGATTTCATTACATAAGAAATGGTGGAGAGAGGAGTATCGGATCGGTGCATAGACTTGCATGCTCGTGGACAACCGATCCAGCATTATGGGCTGTCTTGGAGGCATTTCCTATACTAATATCGGTCAATGAAATTGTAAAACCATTCAACCTTTCATTCTACCTCTTTTCATTCATGCAGAGTTGATTGAATAAAATGTTTTTTGTTTCATTTAACAACATAAAATGTCAAAGGACTTTGTCAAAGGACTTTGCACACTTATCAGTGGTTTTAAATGAACTATCCAGATTGCACACTGAGACGTCAATCCTGCCTACCTGGTAGGAGTGTTCTGACTGGACTTGCCAGAGGCTGCTGCCAGAACCGGGGGGGGCTGACTTGCTCAGAAGACTGGCCTGAGGCCCTCCGTCCTCCAGCTCACCGCCGGCAGGCCCCGGTGGGGCCACGGCATCCAGGGAGGTGCGGTTAGGATGGGGGGAAGCCAGGGGAGGGGAGGAGGGGGCCGGCCAGGGTGCACAGGGCGGCACGACGGGACTGAAGCTGAGCAGGGTGAGGGGTGGGGTGCGGGCCTGCTGCTCTCGCTGGTGGATCTCCGTGTAGTAGAAGTCCTCCTCGCTGCGGGAGCAACGCTCGTGCTCCCCACTGGACCTGAGCCACAGACCAACTGTGTTAGACAGATTGTCTGAATACTGCGTCTAGATCAGTGGTTTTTTGTGGCCAAAGCCCACCAAAGGGCAAGCCAGAACCTCAAGGCACACCTGTATTCATATCCGTACAAAATAGCCTCTAGAACACGTGTTATCACTCTTATCACTATGTAAACATTTATTTTTATTTACGAATGCCAAATCAAATTTGACTAACTATATTACTAACTATTACTAAATATTTATTAACTAAATAATTGAAGAATTTGTAAAATGTCAACTTCAAAATAGAATACAAATAATAGAATTTGCCTCTGTATTGGCAAATGAGTGCATACAAAATACTGATATAGTAAATCAAGAATCAATTCAGAACTTTTTGTATAGTTTATATATTGCAATAATAATCACAAAATCCCACAGCACGCCTGCACTTACCGTGGCACACCGTTTGGGAACCACCTGTCTAGATACATCGACGTGCAGACCTCTGACCGCAGCACACGTTCAAACAATTTGTGTGTATTAATGTCTGGTAGTGTGCATGTACGTGTGCATGTATGCATGCGAGCGACTCACCCCAGGTGCAGCGTGCGCACATGCCGCTTTATTCCCACCACAGACGTGAGGACCTTTCCACAGGTAGGCCACAGACACCTGTAGGCCACCTTCATGGAGTTCTGGTGGACAACAGCGAGAGGAACTCATCATTATAGTGGAGGTTTTACCGTTGTCATTTGACTATTTGCTACGATTTTCACCACATACATTGACCAAAAGCACGAAGACATGAGAGTCCATGTAAAGTGTGCGCTTTGATTGTCTCCTCTCCTCACCTTGCGTTTCCTCGGCGCCGGCTCCTCAAACAGAACCTGCTCCAGCTCCATGTCCAATCCTTCGTCAGAAGGCGTGGCCAGGCCGCTATCTGCCTCTGTGATTGGTGGAGAGGGGACAGGGCTTCCGTTGCTATGGCCAACGCTCCAGTAGCCGCTGCTGCCACTGTCTGAGAGTTCCCCGCCAACACACTCCATGCCCAGAGCTGATTTGCATTCATATGTGCACACAGAAAAACAGACATAAATACACACAAGGATATTCATATTTAACTGCTGCTGCTGCTGCTACTACTCTGAGCTTACCTGCTGGTGTTTCTTTGGGACTGTGGAGCAGAGGGCTGAACGATAGGCTTGTGAGGACCATGGCTGCCATCATCTCGTCCATATCCACCTCCTCTGCACTCCTATGGTTAGAGGAGACACTGTTATTACTCAGTCAGTAACCAGAGAGACAGAAAGAGAAACCTATGTTGTTGTGTGGAGGGAAATATAATAGATTGGCACAACCATGATTCATTTGGCAAGAAAAAAAGTATTGACTCCTAAACAAGTATTGCCACTACCTCAGGAATCAAGGTAGTGTCAATACTGGTTGTCAACTAGTTGTCAACATATTGTCAATTCAAAACTCTGTTTGATGCTAACCACTCTCAGCCATTCCCATTCTCACAAACACTCAATAGAAAAAAATGGAGTAGTAGTAAACATGAATGGTTAACATATACAAAACAAAAACAGAGACAAACAGTAGCTATTCCTGAGTGTTTCAGTCCCCTACTATATGGTCAGCAGCACAGCTAGTCGGGCTATGACTCTGGCTTCAGTACAGGTTGAGGGTATGTGGCGAATCTCAGAACCGCCACTGGCTTCACTCACTTCCTGGGGACGTCGATGCATGAGGAGACGGTCCGGGCGGGAGTGGGGGCGAGGCAGGTGGAGATAGAGGGTGAAGTAGATGGGAAGAGGTGAGCGGAGGGAGAGGTCCACACGTCCTCTGTCTTCCTCAGGATGTGCCGGGCCAGGTCGGGGAGGAACACGGACACCTGGTTGTCCATGTGGTTGTGCTGCTCGACAACACCGGGGCACTCACGACTGCCGCAGTGCACGTACACCTGGAATAAAATCAAAAAAAGTTTAGTTTATTTTTTTTCTTTCCCAGGCCAAAGAAGTCCTTTGCAGACTAACTTGTATTCAGTTTTGGTTCGGTCACTGAACAGTCCATTAGTTAAGATACTGGGCCAAGAAATCCCCACAAAAAATGTTGAACACGGTCCAAACCTCAGCGAATACTCATTTTGTAGGCACAGTTGTTTGGTTGTTTTTTGCGCCCAATGGTGAAAAAGTCCAGGATTCCACCAATTTACACAAATAATATTGAAAATGTGAATCGGTTATTGTGTTACACACACATGCATACACAACACTTGCTGTTGTAGAGCTAGCAGGATACATTTTACAGGATACAGAGATTTTAATGTTATATTGGGTACATTTAAAAATGTGAGATGTATCCAGTTGAATAGCGGTTTAGCTAGGCTATTGTTTAGGGCAGGGTACTTTGTAATCCGCCTATTGTGTTAAAATATTGTCCAAACGATGGCTCTATAGAGGAGTGCTGCTGCCCGACGGCCTCCTGGGCAGGTATACACCGCTGGACACACTGGCACTGGAGATTGGATTGTGTCTTTAGTTTTCTGCATCAGATTGCTGTAATGTAACTGCTTGAAAAATAAACAAAGCTGACTTTGAAACTACATAAGCTGCTATTGAGATGTGCTTTTTTTAAAATACACAACGTGCGGTTATACATTTCAGTTTTGATGTCGGGACCTTACTTGCTGGCAGTCATTTGTTTGGGTAGGAACTCCACCTACGCAAACCAGCCACTAAACATTGACCAACAAACTTATTTTCTCAACAAAAATGCATGACTGTGCAATGGCAAATGCTTTCTTTTTTACCATTTAATATATCCTGCTCCAACACCAATACATATTCACATAATATATAATGTATTCATACAGTGCTTTTGGAAAAACAATATTTTTGTAATCGTTTATGCTTTGCTTGACGAGTAGCCTACTTGTTTACATGTGTGTACCCCTAAAGGAGACATCCAATCAAAATAAATCACGCCTGCCTTGCTTTTCCGACTAATCACACACAATGTTTGCATTGCCGTCATCAGTAACTGGCAGAGATTTCAGCTACAAGTTACAAAGTGGAGGTGAACCAAGTTACAAAGTGGAGGTGCACCAAGTTACAAAGTGGAGGTGCACCAAGTTACAAAGTGGAGGTGAACCAAGTTACAAAGTGGAGGTGAACCAAGTTACAAAGTGGTGGACAATGTGGACATGTACAATACAGACAGACAGACAGTCTCACCTTTTGTCCAGGGTGAAGCTTTATCTTCCCCGCGGCTGCTGCTCCCGGCCTTGTTGCCGTAGTGACCGGGGTCACGCCTCCTCCTCCCTCCTGGTGGTCACCTCCCTCCGAGGGACAGGTGGTGCTCACTAGTGCCCCTAGTGTCGAGCGCTTCCCCAAGCGGATCTTAGGCAGCATAGCTGTCTGTCTGGTCTGGAGGTCTGTCTTGTTTGGTTGGTTTGTGTTGTTAATGAAACAGCTCCCTGCTAGAGTCTCTAATTCTCAGGTGGCAGATGGAGTCACAACGTTTCTGGAAGAAGAGGCAGGCACAAGCAGGTTGGTTACTCATGGCTTTGGAATGACTGCAGCTCAGCTCACTTGCCTTGCATCATGTATTTGTGGTTGGCATGAACCAATACAATACAAGACTCAATACTGTGTGCAGTGGCGCACGTCTTTTTCCGAAATGAGGGGTGAAATTCAGGCCACACGGACGGTGTTGTGACTCACTGGTTCCACAGAAAACACTGAAGTCGTTTACAGTTAGGCCCAAGGGGGGGTTCAGATCTGGTGGGCTGAGTGCCCCTATCCTGTTACCCATTAGGAGCATAGAGACTTGATGGG
>OMKP01021424.1:0-10850 GCA_900302375.1 Bathygadus melanobranchus
TTCTACCACCACGGACAGAAACGTCTTGTTTTTAGCTCCATTCTCCATTATCCGGGGCCTTTGTTCTCATAATGGTTACCCCTCTGCCATCTGCGGGAACACAAAATAACCCTTTAATGCAAAGAGCAGAAAAATGGCCCGGCCTTCAGTAATAAGCCTTGAATTACCCACCCAAGGGTTTTCGTTTCAAGATGTGGAATCCTCAATTATTATGTTCCCATTTAGAAGAGATGGCAAAGAAAAGGGGGTGAAAAAAAAGGGGGGAGAGAGTGAGGGAAGCCGATGGAGAGGTGTTGAGGGAGAATAGGGGGAGCAAAGAGAATGAAGCAAAAGGTAAAAAAGAAAAAAGGGAGGGGAGGAGTTGAAAAGAGAGAAGAAGACAAGGTAGCCAGACGCTAATGGTACCAGTGAGGCTTTGTTCAGGCGTTACATTTAGCCTTCCCCTCGCAGGCTTCTCTTGCCTTTCCACCACTGCCACAAAGGAAAAAAGAGCTAAAATATAGGGAAAAAAAATGTCTTCGTATTATCCTCATCATTTTCCTCCGTATTTCTCACTCTCCATCCCTTAACCTTAGCGAATGTTCATTTTCCCTGTGTGCTGCACAGGCTACCGCGACATCGAGAGCATTTCCCAGGCTCGCTATGCGGTGACAGCGAACGGTCCATAAACAGTATGTGTTGATTCGTCGTTGTTGCGAGTAGATTGACTTTCCAAGTGGGATTTCATGCCCGTCATCAACAACAACAAAAAGTGATCACTAACTGATACACGCACGTTTCTGTGAGACAAAACATGAAGGGATTGTTACCAGGAATAATTACATGATGTTTTGTTTTGATACATCCACGTTGGGTTTTATAAAACAAAAGGGGAAAAACAGCACGACCAAGTTATAATAGGTACAGGATTAAATACAATACATGAATATATAGGCCTATGCCACTTCACCAAACTCACGGCTCACCTGCAGGCGTTGAGATTGAGTTTTTCCTCCGTGTCTTGGAGAAGCTGCTGGCAGTCCATCTCGTTGGGCACCCCAGGGACCAGCAGCTCCACAAAGGCGTGGTCTTGTGGAAAGTCCCCCGGCCACTCCATGTCGCCCTGCTGGGGCACCACCACAATGAGTTCAGGGACATGATGAAGACAGTACATCCTGAACCTCATCCGACTCACTACACATGGCACAATTTGTCTACGTTTAGAGGGGAAACATAGAAACATACATTGTTGATTTTTTATTGTTGCCTCGCCAAATAATATAAGCTACGAGCACCCAATATTGACAACCTAAACTAAACCTTTACAACAATAACAGATTGGATATTGCTTGTTACATTTCATAGCGCTCACTTCCACAAGCCACCTACCCATACCATATGAGATGGATGCCATTCCTTCTATTCTGGACGGGACCCTTTAGTATAGCCCTTTATTATAGGCGCAAATTGTTTACACTTGACAGCAGATGGAAGCGATATGATCAACACAATGTGTGTTGACTCTTCACATCCCCTCCAAATATGATTAACATTATGGAACGCTCTAATCAAAATACATCGCCTCAGCTTCTCACCATCACCACCTACAGACACTACAGTGGATTAACACTGGCAACCGTCTCGCCTCTATAAATCAACAATCAGACAGGCCCCACTTATAGACAGCTCCGTCTCTGTGTAGCAAGCAGCCGCGCTTGACTGTGGAGGACCACCTCTATTCCTAGCGAGCTGCTTAGCGCTGCGTGCTCGCCAGCCAATCCCACTCCGGCGTGCGTCTCCGTTCGACAACACCACATCAACTTTGTCATCGGCGTGAGTCAAGTGCAAGGTAATGGAGAGCGCCAGCGTCAATTTGGCATTCTCACGCTCTCGCCCACACTTCTCCACCGGCTGCTCTGATTTTAATAATTCCTGTCAAACTCCAAAACGCTGCCTTCTCTTCCACCACCCGAGCTTCCTCCTCGCCACCGCACCCGCACACGGTACACACGGTAGAGCTCCCTGACAGGGCCGACATGGAGAAGCTCAACATTCATTTAGCTGTATGTAAAAGGCAGCCTGTCCAGCTGGACAAATATTATTATTTTTATTTTTTCACTCGACTGACAGTTCAGCTCCTTCATTATTACAGTCTTCTATTCTCCGAAACCATCCCACTCCCCAACACTCACTATCAACATTCCCGGTGTGTGTGTGTGTGTGTGTGTGTGTGTCACTGACTAAGTGACTAAGTCCACTGGGCATCATTTATTGCATAGTAGCAAAGATTGTCAGAAAAAAAGCCACCTACATAATGAAATGAATGTAGGCCAGGGAGTTTGCAAGTGCAAGTGTCACTGAGTAGTGTGATGAATGGTGTGTGTGTGTGTGTGTGTGTGTGTGTGTGTCTGTTACCGATCCACGTTATCAATGAATGCATGCATAAGCTTTGACCTTCTCCATTAGTTTTTGATTGTGTTTGTGTACTACACGGCAGCTAATGCGTGTGTGTATTGTTAAGGATTCATCAGTCTGAACACGCAAACTCATTAGAGCTGTGCTTCGAATTGCATAGTCTCCAGTGTACTGTCATTAGTTTCCTTCAGAGCAGATGTTAAAGGGGCCCAAAAGGGGTATTGAGTGTTGCCACAGAGATGACTGGGCTAGGCCATGCTTAGTGTCTGCCCAAGACATTGAATCAGAGACCATGAGTGTGAGTAGAAGCATGAAACACAGAGAGCGAGAGCGAGAGAGAGAGAGAGAGAGAGAGAGAGAGAGAGAGAGAGAGAGAGATGTCTACTTCGGCAAGGATAACACGCAGGGCCATTTACAGTAATGAGTTTGTCCTAAAATATTTAGCAGCACATCCCCCGGGCCACCTGCTTTAAAGCCACTTAGAGCATGTCAAGTTAAAGTCAACATTATTTTAAAAGGGGCAGCTAAGAGTCAGCTGTGTGGGAAACATAATACATTAAATAGGTGCGTAAACTGGGATCACCAGGCTGCCGAGAATGATCTAATGCTTACTCAGGGGCGAGGATGGGTTGCTGTGCAGCAAACGACAAACTACTCTTGAGTGATTGTATTGTCTATTTGCCACCTCGTGTCCTCATCTGTGGATATAGCACCAATGCATTTTAAATAGTAAAACAAAAAAAGTATGAAAATGTATTTTATGCATGCATGCACACGCACAGACACACACACACAAACTACAGTCGAAAAAGGTTAGATTATTTCACATATTATGATATCACCAAAATTGGCTATGTATGAATCTAATCTATTTCCATATTTCATTTTTATCCAAGAAAAACATGAGCCAACATGCAACAGCCATGTGTAAAAACATAGTAATGTATCACTCCATCACATTGTTTTAGATTAATTGTACCCCACTCCACAACACTGCTTCAATCCATTGATATCAGAGAGCACTTTCAAACAAGCTTAAACAGAACAAGTCCTGCTTGCCTCTTGTTCATGGTGGACTCAATGACCTCAAGATGTGTGGGTCTTGTCAATGCATGTTATGAGAGAAGGACGTATGAAGCAACTTTAATGCTAACCATAGTCTGCATATCCCTATAGGTAGATGGTAGGTGCTTGAGAGTCCTATTGAAAATATTTTAGAGCTCAGAATGAAATAGCTTTGTCTTTGTCTCCTCCTTGTTTCTCTCTGACAACATTGTAGTTTTTTTCTTTTTACATATTATTGGCCATGTTGATATTAACATATTCTAAAACATTATTATATTAACATTATTATAACCACACAAGAAAGAAAGGACAAACAAAAGACAATGTCCTACAGTATACTATTACTAGTAACTTACTTCTATTAAAACCACTACAATATAACATTGTGCATTGCAATTAGAACTTATTTGTCTCTGGAAAAACAACCACCCACTTGCAAATGTCTTCCCTGCATATTGTATAACAGTCACACAGATTAATGATTGCTAAATACATCTACAGCTCTTGGAAGATGTATTAAGCTACACTTTAGGAAAATAATAATGTATGTTACCTAGCCTGTAATGTGCTCTAATGTTTATGTAAGTATTCCAGATAATTATGATACAAATATGATACAAATAACATAAAACTAAGATTTAAACTACTAGGACAATAGAGGATACCAGGTCCATTAAGCAAGTCATCAATTATCAAATGCATCTGATACAGTCTATGATATGACTAATAGATAATCGAACCCTATGTCCAGTAAAAGGCTATTGTTGTTTTTCTTAATTGAATCCTCCCAAAAAATACAAATTAATGACATAAAATAACAGAAAACACTGACGAGCATTGCTGAACGACGTCGCTGTTTTAAACAACATTGCTTAAAAGCCAAACGTACCAATCGGTCAGGGTGCTGTTTGTATGTGTTCAGGTTTTATAAAATAGAAACCATAACACTAAATGCTTCATAGTATCCCGTTATTTCCGACACAGAGAGCGTCCGTGACAACCACCCGGAAGATAACCACATAAACCTTCCGCTTACTGGAATGGTCCAATGTAGTATTTAGTAGGGGTGTTTGCAAGTATGTAATTAAAAAATGTATAACATTATAAAAACCTGAAGAAAATGTTGAGGATAAAATATGGCGTTAACATATATTTATATGTATAATGTTGACGTAAATTACAAATATCTGAATTGAGGTTTAAATAAAAAACCCTCAAATATGTGAAATGCCCCTCTGTCAGGTGCGCGATGTCAAATTCCATTGGGCGGGTACTGGAACTGTTTCCGGAAGTATGCTACAGGTCTGATGCTGATAACTTGTAAACAAACTTTCATTTTCCTTTTCGTGTATGGGTTTACAGATTATTATATGAATCCTGAAACACGCAGTGAACGTTGTCAAGCTCTGAATATTGGCGCTTCTTTCTAAATCTTGAAAATTGCCAAATGTGTTGCTTAATGCAATAGCAAAGTTTAAGTAAGTTTAAGAATAGTTCTGTTTGTATTTAAGAATCCAAATCAACCACATTGATGCATACCATTTTTACACGTCGTTTCATTTAGCAAGATTTCAAAGGTATGGATGTCTATCCGTCACCTTGCACACCGAAACACTATTAATACAAGCTACTAACACTATTAACACTGCTAATCAGAGATAATAAATACACACCGTTGTCATAATGCTTGTAACCTTTGGTGAAACGAATTCATGGCCTATAATAAAACATGCATGACTTTAAACGATTCCCTATTGATCCTATCCTATTTGATATCCATGTTGTCTCTAGGATGGCGAGCTCTAAACGTGTCTTCCAAATTTCGAGCATTAAAAGCAGAACCGAGAAGAGAAAAGTAGAACACGGAATTCAGAAGCTGGGTGGGAAATATATTGGCGGTTCTGTGAGTAAAAACCATAGGAGGATTGGGATGTTAATATGCTGGTAGTAATCCCATGATGCATTCTGATGTACAATCCCTATACCTATGTTGCGTTTATTCTTTGTGCATAGCAATGTGCTATGTACAGAGGGATCATGTATATTCATTAAGGATATCTTGCAGGTCTATCATCAAGACACCACACATCTTATAGTCGCTGGGTTCTTGAAAAGTGAGAAGTTTTTGTCAGCTTGTGCAGCAGGTAATCTCCCATCAAGATCATTGTATGCATACACTGACTGTTGTGTTGTTTACTGTATATCACCACATCGGCTTGTCAATTCTAAATTGTATACTGTAAGGCCTATCATAACATGTCCAGCTGAGGTTCTAGATTTGTAATGTATCACACAAATTATGCTACCTAAGCCTTATTGTGAAGGCATATGTTGATTTAGACTGAACTAAATATACTATTGGATTATCAAGGAGGCCTCATTGGACTGCCCATATAACAATAATTATTTGCAATAATTCTCAGTAGTCGTATCTCTAAAAGAAAATGCATTTACCTGTAATTCACCTTAATCTTTGTGTTCTCGTCCCTCTCCTTCCAGGAAAATGGGTGTTGACTCCAGAGTACGTGTCTGACAGTGTGAAGAGAGGCTCCTGGCTCCCTGAGGAACCCTACGAGGTGGCCATGCCCCAGAGCTCCCTGGCAGCCCACAACCCAGTCAGGTTCTGGAGAGAGAAGGTGGCCGCTGGGAGCCTTCCAGGGGCCTTCCATGGCTGGAAGGTTCTCCTGATAATAGTGGATCCTTTACGCAGAATCATGTTCAAAAGGTGATTTGTCACACAAAAACACACACTTAGAATATACGTATGACAAAATGTAACAAAATGACAACATTGAGAAAACTTTTTTATTTTTTTTATTTTGCATTTCAAAATATTTGAATCTTAGTTCCAATGTTTTTTATTGTTTGCTTTTGTTTATTTCAGGCTCCTTAAAGCAGGCAAAGGCAAAGTATACATACCGCCTTTTCCTGCTAATGTAGCCATTACTCATGTCATTGCTAAGCCTCTACTGACCGCCCGAGCCCTACATGGCCACATCGCTCCCTGCTATCCTGTTACACACTTGATCCAGCATCTTTTTGGGGTAAGAGACTATATACTCAGCTTTATGTCCACAACATTACCGTGCAACACGTCCAGTTACAGTGTAGATTGTGTTGACATGCACGGTGCCGATCGCTAGAGGGAATATATCAAAGGACAACCTCAAGGTTATCCACAGGTGCCACAACAAGTGACGACACAATAACCTTACACCACTGTATGATATGCACAAAAGAGAAGCTTAACCATCATTCGACCTATCGTTGAATGATGTGTATGGAATGGTATGTTTTGTTGTTTTCTGCCAGGGCCATTGTGTTGATTTGTACGGGACTGCATATGAAGAGGAACCGGCAACAGAAGCCGAGCAGGCTGTTATTGACTTTTGTGAGCTGGAGAAAGAACTCAAGAAGTACATTATCCAACGAGAGGTAGACGTGCCACCTCATTCAAAAGCTGGGGTCAATAATAAATAGATATGTCGGTATACCAAATGATTGATTTCTAATGAAATACAATGACATGCATGTCCTGTATCGGCGTTCTGTCTCATTGTCTTTTGTAGGAGCAGCCCAGACTCGTGTTCCCTGAATTTCTGAGCTACCATGATCCATACAGTCTAATCTCAAAGGTAACACACACACACACACACACACACACACACACACACACACACACACCACCCTGATGAGAACCCCCTCGGAATCAGCAGTTGCTTCATCAAGAACAATGGGTCATTCAATTTCCTTTTATGTCACATGTTTCAACGTGAAGGGACAGCTGGAACAAGGGCACATCATACCCAGGTCAGCGATTTAACCACTATCAACTGATCTACCAGGTGTGATTGGCATGCCTATTAGAAATAGTCTCCACTGCCCTGTCCATAACTTACCCAAGTGGATCTCTGTCAGATAGCTATCGTGAGAGCTCAGGTATTTCCTTTCTGGGCTCACTGAATCGAAATGCAATTGGCCATTAACTGAATAAAATGACCCCATTCTCTTCCTGGGGTCTTTGACTTCCCTCAAGTACTTTGTCTCTTGACTATTTTGCCCTCCGAAGCCAGCCTACATTTCTTTGCGTACCGTTATTCAGATTTTTAATCTCGCATCTCATATGTTTCCTGTCATCGACCTCCTGTCGTCTATTTCCGGTCCACTCCCACAGGCAGTGGAGGCAGACTTCACCAACGTGTGCAGCATGATTGAGAGCGGCCTCTTCTTGGAGGCCTTGGACTCGATCAGGCACACTCTGGTCCCGGGGCTGTTGCCGCCCGTGGCGTACCTGGTCTCCCTGTTGGAGTACGCACTGCAGGTAGCGTCTCGTACACAACGCTTAACCGTCCCAGCTGACCGCTGTTTGTTACAGAGAGAAAAAAGACGTTGCATTTTTCTATTCCTGAACGAATTGACGTGTCAGTGTGTTCCAAGTTCCGTTCGGTTCTTTTGACTCCACTGCTCATTCTTTACTCAACAGGGAAATGCGTCCGCTGTGTACCTCAGGAATCTGCAGCAGGTTTTGCACAGCGTGCTGCTGAACAATCCCTCTTGGCTGTTTCCCAATACTGTGAAGAAATATTTCGCACAGCTACTGCAGTGTCCTCAGTGCAAGGGAGGCCTCTGGCCTTTCATAGAGACCATTGTCAGGTACACGTCGCAACGCAAATGCATTAATTCCCTCAACACGAGACGTTATTTATGTCTATATGTGGGTAATGCATATATGTATATATTGTTGAACATGTATGTGTCTGTCCAGCTGCTGTATGTCTAGTGATGCTACATGCCATCCCCTCCCGGACTCTGCCTCTCCATCTCTGCTGCAGCTCCATAGTGACCTGCTGGCGTTGGTGCTCAAGTTCTTCCAAGGAGAGCTTCACTCTATCACAGCAGGGTAACATGTTGAATATAGACGTTCGCGATGTAGCCGTTTATAGAATAAATGGTTAATATTTAAATTTGCATTAACTAACTTTTACTCGCAGCATTCTTCACTAAAGTTAGTTAACGCTGCATTCTTATGGCTTTTTGAAAACTTTTAAACATTCTTTTTAAGGGTCTGTTAAATAAAAACATTGTATTTCTGTATCCAGGGACTCTTGCCTTCTTAAAGGTGCAGGGGTCTCTCAGCTGACAGCTTCGGGCTTCCTGCTGTACGAGACCTTCTGGACTGTGTGGGAGCGCTCCACCCTGTTATCCAGGGCCGTGAAGCAGCTCATCAAGCTACTGGTGCGGGTCTCGCTCTGGGAAAAAGAAGTTGAGGTGATTATCGCGAAATTTGGATGAGCGATGATCTACCCCCCGAAATTGTTGACCTTTTTTAGTTTGGAGAGCATAAATGGGATTGTAATTGCTGTGGATAAATTTTATTCAAATTGTATAATTTTATATACATTTTTTTGTCATTATGTTTTACCTTTTGGCTGATGCAACATGGCGCCACTCCCATCCCCTCTCAGAGAAACTTTGAGAGTTGGAGTCTGTAGTGGCTTCAATTACCACCTGCAAACAACTCCTACCTGTCTCATCCCACCCCTGCAGGACGAGACGGAGAGGGAAGCGAGACAGGAGCTCAAGCTGGTGGAGGTGCTGCTGGACATGCTGTCTGCCATGGTGGAGTTCTGGTGCCAGCAGCACCTCAAACTCAACCAGACCCTGGTGGAGAAGGGCCTAAAGGACCTGGCAGAACACGTGGCTGTCAGCACGAGCAGCCAGGGTACGCTGATTGGAAGCTGTCATGGAGTAGAATATAGAGAAGAGAAGGGAAATGGCGTCCAGTGGCCTCTGTGTGATTATGATGTGGAGATGTTTTCTACTGACGGATAATGTCCCTGCCACAGATGTATCCCTGGCCGTTCTGGTGGAGCTGGTTGCCAGGATGCCCTCAAGCAGACTGAGGTTGGTGACGGCAGACGCCGTTTTCAGGAACCTGTGTTGCCGAAACGGACTCTCTGTCGGAGACGAACCCCTGTCAATCAAGAAGATGGTATGTGGGGGGGAAAAAAGTGTAAAATGCTTGAATATGAATCCCTCCATGTGTGTAGACACACCTTTTCCCTGTTTCAAACGTTATGCATTTGTGTTCTATTTAGGAAAAATGTGTATTAACTGCTTACATTAATAATGCTATTAATAATAACTATATAATAACTAATTTAGAAGGTATCTTTCCATATGAATAGAAACTTGAAGCTAACAGAGACTAGTCCGTTTAGTTGCCTGCTTCGGAGGCAATGAGATAGCTTGTAGGTCGTTGCATTATTAAGGTGCTGTTGGAACATCTGGCAGCCTCCCTCTCACAGTTGGAATCTCTGTGTCTTTATTAGCCTGAAGTAATGCAGACAAAAGGCGCAGTCTAATATGTGCGTGTGTGTGTGCGTGTGTGTGCGCGTATGTGTGTGTGTGTGTGTGTGTGCGTGTCTGGTCTCTTGACAGGTGTCGTCCTACCTGCCTGCCTTGGAGAGGTTAGCGGAGGGTCCCAGGTGGGCAGACAACAGGGGGCCCTGCCCTGCTACTGAACCCGTCTCTCACAGCTGGACCTGCCCAGAGAAGTATTCTGGGTCAGTACCGCACAGATGCCTGTCAGCGCCCACCACTGCTCTCCCCCTGTACGTAGACACTGCCCGAGGCAGAAGGTGGGCGAACGCCGCTGTCGTCACTGTATATGTGACTCTGTCCATGGAGACAGAAGTACTTTTACGCTAACTTATTGTAAATCCCGGTGAACTGTGTGTTTTTCTATTTGTTTTAGTGTTCTGCATCTTACTGTGGCGATAGCTGTGTGTGTGTGTGTGTGTGTGTGTGCGTGCGTGCATGCATGTGTGTCAGTGTTCAGTTATCATTTAATCAGTTAACACACCCAAAGATTTCGTTTCATAAATGATGTCCGAGCTGATTTCTAAATAAGACAACGCGACACAAAGCAGCATTGTTGAGAATGTATGAACCAGAGAGGGGGAAAAAGAACCGTATTTCTAAGGCCAGAGCGCCCATGTTGGAGGAAGAGGCTGGAGGGGCTGGAGAGGGATAGCAGGGTTGGCAGCAGAGAGCCAAGCGGAGGTCAGGCGGAGCTCCAGGGCTTCCCCACGTGACGGTTCATCCCCGGGTTGGGTCCTATCAGTGAGCTGCTGGCTGACAAGGCAGGGGCACGGTGGGGGGAGCCCTGACCCGCCTGCCGCTCAGGCCGACCCAGACAGGAGGGCTGACAGACTGACGGGGCGGCAGATGAAGAGATCCCACCCACCCACGCACGCACACACACACAGGCACGCACGCACACACACACACGCACACACACACACGCACACACACACACACACGCCTCCCTCCAATTGGATGGCCCGTACCCTCTTCCCACGCGACCACCAACTCTCAGCCTTACCCCC
>OMKP01021425.1:0-10351 GCA_900302375.1 Bathygadus melanobranchus
TTTTTTCTCTGGCCTTGTGATCTAATATTCATTCTAATTGGAAGAATTTACATTATTTTACTACTACTTTTCTATGCAGCAAAGCTATCAAAATGAAATCCAAATAGGTTTGTCAGACACAGGCAAAGGTAATATTAACTAACTAACTAACTAAGTGATTGACTAGTTAGTCAGCCTAACTATTCCACAGAAAGGAATGAGGTCCGGAGAGGCCAAACACACTGTGATTACATGGAGGATGTCGTCATGAAGACAATTACCAGGGGAGTGATTAGTCTCGCTTTTTTTTTTTTGCTCTGTCAAAGGAGTTAGTCCACGTGGATCACAGAGAGACAGACTGAATGTGATTTATCACATACTGACCACAGAATAGGCTTGGGGACGGCGGAACAGAACGGCAGATGACTTTTGACGGCCTTGTAAAACCTCAGGCATGAAGCAGCCCCTTCCGCTCACAGCAGAAACCACCTTTGTTCCACTGGGTACATGAGTTTTCCAGAAGGCAACTGGAAGTTATATAGCGAGAACACGGAGGCACACCGCTATACCGTGTGTTGTACTACGTATGCCAACATTTATCAAATGGAGAGAGCTCAATACATACTGCACACATCTGCTGTTTGTGCTTAATTCCATGATGTATACATTAAACATCATGGAATCATACTACATACATATCTTTCCCTACTTGGATCAAAATCATCATGCAAAAATAGCAACATTTTGGATAGTTGTACAGTATACTGTGATTGGCTGCTTTACCAGATATTTGGTAATTGTAGTAGTCTAGTAGTTTAACCAAGCTCCTTCCGATGTCCACATGTTGATCCATCTAGGACAGATGGAACACTGGAAAAAGAGACACATGATCAACAACAGGAAAACGTAGTGACCTTGGTATGTAATCAAAACACTTGTGGAAAAAAACATCACATGCAACATGTTAGCATTTGTCCGTTAATAAACGATGGATGAAATGAACTGGATGTTTCAGCGATCTCATAGTTGAAAGGCTGCAAATCTTTCTTTTTCCGCCTCCGAAGACAAAGAAGCTTTGGAAGGGCTAGAGGAAGCCATTTATCTCCAGGAGTGTCCCGGTTGTCAGCTAGCTTTTTCCTCTGAGATGGATGGGACAGTTAAAGACCTCTCTAAGGACAAGACAAAGCAGAACATTCTACACCAGTTAGCCTCCAACATCAACTCTTAGCTTTATTTGACTGAAGTGATGTTGTTAACAAAATACGACAGGAGAATAAAAAAACAGATGGCAAAAGAGTTTGAATCAAAGAAATATGACACAATTTACCAACATCTTGTCAACAGCAAATGTTAAGTTGTGTACTACTGCCAATACTATGGGCAAACTTCACACAGCGAGGACTGGTGGACAACGTCTCAAGGGCTCCGTAAATAGACCACATTCTCTTCACATGTGTCGTCTTCCTGCCGTCTCACCGCTGTGGAAAGCTTCAGTGAGGGTGGCCTGTTCAGACCCCAGAACCTCCCCCCTCCTTCACCAGTATGGAAAACCATAAGCTGACACAGTGCTCACTCAGCACAGAGGGAACCGCGTTTCCTCCAACTTCAAAACCGGCGCTTTCCAAAGGCGCCCGCATTGTTGTTTTATGTCTGATCAAGTATGCGCTTTTACTTTGAGTCAAAGTACCCTCCCAATTTCAATTTGGTAGAATGGCTTTTACCATTTGAATGTAGTTGTAGGTGTTAACTAAGGGATGAGGTATACTGACTGATATATTTTCTCTTCAAAAGATGCAAATAAAAAGAGTTACAAGACAAAAGCATATATCTTTTTACTAACGCAATAACTGTTCATAATTTATTAAACCGTATAATATGTGTTAGGACAACAGTGTAGGAGCATTGAAAGCTGAACTATAAATCAAAATATTAGAAACCATCTCTGTTAACTCTACATGTGTACAGGAGATAACCTCCATCTCTCCATTATCCTCATGTCTTCTTTCTTCATCTCTCTCTTCCCCCTTCTCGGGCCAGTGTGTAACCAGTCCATCTTTGAACCATTATTCACCATGGCAACACAAGCCGACAGACACGTCGTAATCAATGAGTGAGAGTGGCAGCCACTTCAGCCTGTGACTCATGACTCTCTCTCTCTCTCTCTGTCTGTCTATATGTCGCTGTCTGTCTGTATGTCGCTCTGTCTGTCTATATGTCTCTCTGTCTGTCTATATGTCACTCTGTCTGTCTGTATGTCTCTCTGTCTGTCTATATGTCACTCTGTATGTCTATATGTCTCTCTATACGTCTCCCTCTCTGTCTAGAATTTCCTTGGGATGGCACCTGAGCATTTTCTCTGTCTCTATGTGTGTGTGTCTCTTTCTCCTCTCTCTTTGTATATAATGGCCGTTTCTTTGAGGTGGTAGATGACACAATAGTGAACTAACTATGGTAATCGTTGTTTTCACACTGCCTGTCAGCAGAAACTCTGAGCACTCACTGTTACGAGCAGTGAATAGCGAAGCAGCCATAAAAAGATTGGCCCCGTAAAGTGCTAACCAGCATCTTTTTCCTGATAGCTTGAAGCCACTTTCCAGTAGTGTGCAAAATAAATGGAATTCATATGGGAATTATTAAGAGATGGTTCAAAATATAATGTCATATTATAATGTGGTACTGTTCTTTTAGGAGTTAAAAAAAGCATTGTTTGATAGTCAGATAGAGTAACTGTTGAGGATGGAATTATTTGGCTTTTCCAAAACCTCATCATTTGAACTGTGTTTGAACGGATTTCAGACTGTGAAGATGTACAGACCTGCTTGTAGTTTTACTGTCTGGGAAATGTTGGTATGTATGACGCCATGGATCCCGTTTTAACTTCTTCCAACACGTCTGTGGTTTCTCTACAGAGAACTGAAGGGTATGACATTCGATACTCTCTCTTATCTATAATATAATATAATATATAATGAATATAATGGAATGAGAGTAGATTTAGCTTCACTACACTTTTCTACGAATAAAAAAAACTCAATGGAAACCTACCTGTCACACTTTAGGTGAAACAATTATTGACACTGGATGCTCAACAACCCCCCTTCATCTATTAACCCCCAGACATGATGGAAAGACTGCAGCGTAACCACCAGGGACAATAAAGTTTTAATGGCAGTGAGAAGACATCTACAGGCAAGAGTGTAAAGTAACAGTTGTAAAACTTCAGCTCTCAAATTCCTGCCAAAATGCTCACTATGTAGGCATACCTATGAGATCCATTAAAAAAGGCCCCATGTGAATGTTAACTCAACAGCTCAACCTGCCCAGTCAGTCAGTGGATCACTATCTATGAGTAAGCCTGGCTTAGAGCAAAGCTCAAACCGTCGATTGGGCACAATAGATAAGGTTTTTGTGATGACGGAAAATGTGATGAACGTAGGGAGGTTTTATGTTTCCTAAATCTTTTCTTCTTTTGTTTAAAGTATAGCCTCTTTTGCCAAACAGACAGAGTAATTACTCAGAAACGATCAAGGCAGCACACCTGGATTACCGGGGCACGCCCGGGTAAACATTTAATAGGTACGTGAACCTATTAAATGTTTTTGGCAGCAGGGATTTACAGGGATACTTAGTTCATAGAGAGGATTGTTTTCAGCACTAGGCGTATCAATGTTTACAGAGATGAAGCAGAAATTAAATACTACATATGACAAATAATTATTTGGACGCTTTGAAGACGCTTTCCTTGTTATACCGACTGGACAGAAGTATATAGTAGTATAGTAGTATTAATAGTAGTTGTTGTAGTAGTAACGTTCTACATGCTTCCCTGTTCACTCAAAGTTGAATGGCTTTGAGTGAGATCCAATTCCATGAGATCTGATCTCTAGCATTACTGACCTGCCAATTAAAACAGAATTAAAGGTAATAAATGCTGTAGGTAAGATTTAACAGCTATTATTTTAGTGTCATTTAGAGATGGCATAGCCATCTGTCAGCTATTAGTGAATTAAATGTGCTGTGAGAATATCTGTTTCAAGTTGATTGCGCCTGCCTCTCTATGAGACTTTAGAGAATTAGACCGCTCCTGGATCATCTCTTCCCTGATTGGTTCAGGGAATATCTTGGCTGTTAATCACAGGGGGGTGAAATGCAACACTTCTCAATGGTGCAGAAACAGTTTAGTTTCTAAATGTTGCTCCCTTCTGTTCTCGCTCTATACAAACTCTTGAATAACTACAGCAGGTTTAAATCCAATAGGGGGAAAAAAGAGCTACAACTTTAACTTAGCTGTAGTATCAAATACATTTTGACAGTAGGCTTTCCATAATTTCCATTCAGATCAGTCACATAAAACGAGCTAAGGGAAAATATGACTAAAGGAAGTGTAATGTATGTAGGACATGTTGCCACATTGATCGTCCTGTCGCATATCAAAGGAGTTAAAACCCCACACGATAATTACCTACCTCATTATGCATAATTAGCACACTAACAACTCCCGTACTCCACAAACGTAATGTGGATGATTAACAGTACCAAGGTCTCAGGAAAAGTAATCCTATAGTGCGCAGAACATGGATTTAATTAACTGTTTTCTATAGCTAAAGACCAGAAAGCACTGTTAACTATTATAGAAAACTGGGGAATAACCTTGTTTTATTTAACTGCAGGGTGAGAGCTTTGTAGTTCATAGAGCTAATTTATTTTTCCAGCACACAATGACAGAGTCAAAGACCAACACAAGTATTAAAGGAATTAAAGACGCACTCTGGATGTTGACTTGTACTAGGCTAAATGACATGCAGGACATCATGGAAAATATTTGCTTTGTTGATCTCTCGAGGACAAGTGTATTGGTGCTGTAGCCTATTCTGCAATATGTAAAAGTAATGGTTTAAATGATGATGGAATACGTCATGGTCACAGGGAAGATTGTGGTTTAGGGAGGCGTAGGATAAAAACAAATTCATATACAGAGGTGTAGACCTGTTTTATTTTGAGGAGGCCTTACAGATCCTTGCATCCTTCCTGCCGTGGGGGTCCCTGTTGAGCTCGACTAATACCACTAAAACACATGTTAAAATAGCCCTGGTGGAAACATATTGCTTGCCATCGGTTTCCTGACCTTTAACTTTGTGGTTGTTTTTAATTCTCATATTCCGCTGTACAGCACATTTGAGAATGTTATTCTAGGACACGTAACACGTAGTTACGTGTCGGTACGTGGGCTAACACGGTGACTGTTACGATTAATCATCCGACGGGTTTATAAGACTCTTCATTCAACACATAGCTGTGAAAAGCATCTCTTTTTTTTTTAGGACACAATGGAAAACATCAGTAGGTAGAAGCATATGTGGCAGTCCTAACTTTAACTTCAATCCACTTAAAAAAAAAAAAGGACGCAACAAACCCAAGCCATGGAGTTATAAACTAACCCAACCAGGAGAAACTAATGAAAAGGATCCGAAGCTATCTTCGGCTCCTTTTCATGAGTTTATAACTCCTTCTGGTTCTACCCTTCAAAACAACCACGCCATTCCGCATATATGTTACACAGCTGCACTACTTGGTGTGTTTATATACAGTCTATGGTTTATACCCCCAATGGAAAAACGCGCTGCTCACAGTTGGGACAGAGGCAACGGCAGAGACAAAACCGATGACGTAGATTCATTCTGTTCAAGCCAGCGAATTCTCATTACTCCCCCTTTGTATTCGAATACTTGTCCCGTGATTTTAAGTGATGTTTTCACATTTTTTCCTTCACTGGAGCTAGCATGACTACTTACAATTTTAATATTGACGAAGTAAGGCCACTTTATAATGTTTTAAGTTATAAGTAAGATTGACTGGCAGAAGAAGTAACTGGTCAAGGAAGTACAACTTCCTTATTCTCTACTTCCCTCTGGTGGTACAAGTCCACATTGGCCTGTCTGACTGTTGCAAAAGTATTAAACTAAATGCATTAATTTAGATTATAGAATGTCTTTGTGCTGAGACCTCTCCAAAAATATACGGTGTTTATCTTTCTGCATTACAATTGGTAGGTAGGCCTACATCTTTCTAAATGTGCTTCGATGGCATAACCCAGTGGTTCCCAAACGTAGGGTCCCCTGAGATGCATATGGGTCACAGGAGACTGCTGAAATAAGCTTGTTTGATGATACATTTTAGCAAACCACCAACCAAAAATATATGAACTAAAGACATCAAGAGTGAAAGTGTTAATCTGAAAAGAATTCAACCTTATTTCAAGGCAGGCCTATTTCCCTCAAGTAAGACACATTAAATATACACAAGACATAATAGACAACACAAGAGTAGAGCCAAATCAGCATCTTTATTTTACAAACAAAACGCATTCTTTTGACATTTTTTTGTATAATAAAAAAGCTATTTACAAGCATAAGAACCAAAATAAAGCAGCACAGAATGATTATGAGTAAAATATATAGAATTTGAATAAATATATTTTTTTTTATCTCATGCTATAAAATAAATTCATAAATGGCAAGTTAGATACAACACCAGCTCTAGCTAGCTTCATTTACTTCATAGTTGTACAAAACAGTAGAGTTCTGAGGTTCACAGTTGGGTTGTGAGGTTGTGTGTAGAGTGGAGAAGACAGGAGATGGCCAGACCTGCATTCGAGGTTAAGTCTATGGTCTCCAGTGTCCCTTGGGCTTTAGCTCTGGAAAACACAGGATCGGTAAGATCTTGAGGCAGACTGTTTGGGAACCACTGACTTGAGGACTTGTTCACCTGAAGAAAAGTGCACATTTACACTACATGGACACAAGCTGTATGCCCTTCAATGGGACCACTTTTTTTTTTTAAAAACGCTAAAGACCCTGAGTTCTAGGTTTTCGTTGATGTGTTTCCGTTTTCCTTTGTCACCAAATAGGAGCTAGAGATGTACACAGGTAGAGATCAGGATGTTTCACAATAAAAAAAAAAGGACATAGGCCAAAGAAAGGGCCGGTAAGACATCCTTTTCTTCCTGACCAAATAGATCTACCGTCTCAGTGCCAGCAGGGGGGATGAGGAGGGGTTGAGGGAGACCATTACAACTTAACATGGAAACAGATTGTCACTCCTAAACAGTGGCTTTACAGCCCCCAAAAAATATCCCTTTCATTCGTTAAAAACAGTTGGAGGTCCAACTCTGACCAGTGCCATGTATTGTGTTGCAGTTGTCTGACAGTCATAGAACGTGGATGGATGCTTAACCTGGGATAACAGCAAGCAACAATAGCTGTTTTTTTTTTTTTATTACTGAGGAGGACGTCATCCTGTCCAAAGTTCGAGGGAAGAAACAAAAAGAAAATCATGTAATCTAAATAAAAATCTATATCAAATATGCCCAGGTCTAACTTCAATTTGACAGCTCCCTGACATTCGCATTGTTAAGATACTTTGCAAGCCATGATCTCAAATAGGCTTGATGACCCAAACACAACACATTTGAAGATATTATTGCTTTTGTCTTTTGTATAATACACAGTGGACAGAAACTGACAGAACAAAAACCTATGGAAGACTTCGTATTCCAAGCCTGTATCAGTGTTTGTAAACTACCTGAAGAATAGGACAAGCTGCAAATTCCAAAAGTAGTCCAACACCCTTCCCTGTAAACACTGTTTTTTTTGTTTGGGGCCCACTAATACAAGTCTTAATCATCTTGAAAATTTAGAACAGAAAGTCAATGTCAGTTTATCATGATCAGGTGTTTTAAGTTAACTTTTAGTTTGATTTAACTATATTTGGGAATAAGTCCCCACTCGCCTTAAACATGGGAAATAATATGGATTTGTTTAAACAGAACAACACCTGACAAGTTTAAAAAGCACCATTTATCGGAGAAAGGTCTGCTAAATCAAGCAATCAAGCAGACCAGAATATCTTTGAGGGCGGTTCCAATGATTAGCGATTTCTGGTGGAATCTGTCATCCATCAACCAATCTTTACAAGGCTGTGCCCAATGACACAAATACAAGAGAATTCAAGTTACAAAAACATCTACTTGCATTTTTTTGTATATACAATTTTGTGGGCGGGTGATGTGCAATTGAGCCACAGTATATAAGGGCAAGCTTGGCGTTTCTCTTGAGTCATGATTTTTCATTTTAAGCATCTGCTAAATCGTCAAAGTAGCTGTTCCCTGGCTGGATGTTGCATCACATCTCACACTCATCATTGAATTGCCAAATACTAAAAAGAAGAGTATTTAGATTGTCCTCAGTGCTAAGAGAGGAAAGACAATACAAATGCAATCTCTGTACATGGGGAAATGGTGTACAGGTGTGTCTCATTTAAGAGTGATTCAAAGCATTATATAGTAGTTTAAAATTAAACTGTTCATTACATTACGGGGACAAAAGCAATCTAATAAAAACTAAACTAGACCAGGGATAGAACTTGAAGTAGGAGCACTTTACTATGTGGTTACTAATTTCCCATTTTGATTAAAAAGAGCAAATAAGACATTTGAGTCTTACCTCAATTCTATCTACATAATTAGCAAGGAGGCACAGACATTTAAGTGCCAGCATTTAACATGAAGCATGTGGCAAGGCACTACATTTAAGATGCCACTTTTTGTGTTTTTGTGAATTGTTTCCTTTTGTGTACATTGGCCTTAAAACAATTAGAATACCTATTGCACAAACTAGGATATTGTCAGCTATATTATGGCTTATTTAAGAATATTACCTAAAAATAACTAATTGATTCTTAGCAACGGTTCATATTAAAGACAAGCAACTGCTGTAAGCGGATGGACCTATACATTCCTTAAGAAGAACTGGGGCCTGAAACCAAAGTGGGCCTTCATTAAATGATGACCTATTAGTCATGAAAATCATTCTTTTGGCGGTTTTACATTATTGTTCAAATTTGCCCATTAGATATATCTTTGGTGTAAAATCTTGGCACGTTTGTTCAGTTTGTATGCCTTGCTGTTGAAGTCGTATTGACGATACTGCAATTGGACCAAATTTCTTCCAGGGAAAAAATAGTTACAAGAAAGTAAAAAAAAAACAAATAAAAAAAAACTTGCAAAACCACTTGTTGATGAAAGAGTTACTGTCCAACCGCCATAATTCAGCAGCAGGTTGGCAAAAGTGGACTTCAGGAAGCTAACGGAAAAGTACTTTGGGTCAAGTTGCTTTCTTTAAACCAGGTTTTCCTAGAGATACGTACACCATAACATAATGAAGAGCTAGTATACAAATTTTATTGAATTCCCCTGAAACACCGGGGTACCTTAATAGTGTCCTAAAATGCCAAACCAATGTGTTGTGCACATATTCAATAGAAAACTGCACTGGTGGTGTGACAAAGTAAAAAAAATAAAATAAAATGACCAAACTTTTAAATCTTCCCAACAAATGCTAAAACCACAAAATAAATCCTCACGAAGTGAAGACAAAAATGAAAGATTTTGAATCAACTGAACGGGACAATAAAATGATGGTTATGGCAGTTGCCCTTTCAAAATGTCAAACAAGTATTGAACTACGGGCAGTGCTGTGATTGGATAATTGCCCTTACCCTTAAGTGCCATTACAATGCATTGCCTATTAATGTATTATTTTAAAGCTCAATAGAAACACAAGCTTCTAAATATTAGTCAGACAAAATCCCTACTTCTAAAGATTCAAATGGCATAAGCAAAATACCATTCAAAAGAAAATCTAGTGGCAAAGAGTTGCCAAACTTGTATGTGTAAATAAGCTGAATTTAATCTAATTTTTAAGTCCACTTCTCCCCTTAAAAACACTGGACGCCAAATAGGCGAGTGAAGTGGACATTGTTCAGTTTGCCCTCGCCCAAGCACCAAACCAGGGGTTACCTACCACCGTTATCAAACTGCTGCTTTTAAGAGTTAAGACCGACATGAGCATCCTTTTCACTTGGTCAGCATCCAAGCCACTCCCTTCTCCCACAAAGTGCACTGTGACTTTGGCTCACCAGCTACGCATTAACACCCTCTGCCTCCCTCAGCCCTAACCCATACCGCATCGGGACCAATAGCATACAATTAGATTGGTATGAGGAAAATATGGTTTTAAGTCACCTGCTCCAACGTAGAGAACAAATATCACAGCTGAAATTGTCCTGCTATTATAATAATTATAATAATCTAGGACATAGTAAAAAAAAAACAACAACTAAAAAACAACAGAACCCAGTTTCTATTAGAGAAATCAAAATGAGTTGATATACCATTTCAAGATGGCTGAGATTCCTTTCTTCTTTCTGTTTGCATATTATTAAAAGTAGTATATTTTAAAGTTGTACATGAATAGATCCATAGTTGTTCCTGCTGTGCTGAAATCATAAAGATACGTGTTTCGTTTATGTAAAA
>OMKP01021428.1:0-10912 GCA_900302375.1 Bathygadus melanobranchus
GGTCAATTAATTGACCTTGAATGCACAGCGTTTTATAGCGGATTCAATTAGATTTAAGCACCCTGGACAATTCTTCACATTTTGAAAGATGTCCTATATTACTTAATTTTCTTAAAATTAAGATGTAATTTCATAATTTCAGGTTACATTTAATAAGTGTAATTTGGTCCCCAGCAAACTTGTTAAACGTATTGTGTGCTTTGATCTATGGTTATTATAAACGAGGAACGTTTTAGAAGGATACCTAATTGCACCCATTGCTCAATATAAACAATTTTAAGCTCAATACTTTTTTGGATTAAAAACAAACTTTTTCAGATGCTTGTTCTTGCATATATAGCATGTCAAATAACCTGCACATTTTGTAAAAAAACATTTGAATTCAAGATGAATTCATCCATCTTTTTAAAAGGCCATGGCAATATTTTATTGCCCTGTGGTACATAAACTAATCAACAACAATAACAACAACAACAACAACAGCACAAAACACACAATTTGAACGTTATTGTCTTTAAACACATACAAAAAAAGTGATGAACTTGGGGTGGGTAGAAAGCCAGCTGTTCCAAACCCCCTTGAGACAACGGGAAATCTATGGTCAGATATGGTTGAAACAATCCTTCATCCATTCCACACGTTCTTCTTCTCCTGCAGTTTTTTTTTTCTCTTCTCGCTTGCTGCCTGCCGAGCCCTCCTCCCAGCCTCCTCATCCTCTCACTTGTGGATCTTGCCCAGCTCCTCGCACAGTATGGAGAGGTATTGGGTCAGCTTCACCATGATGATGATGAGTGTGCCGCCGGTGAGCATGCACGAGGGCCAGAAGAGCGAGTGGAAGACCGCGGTGCTGCCGTACAACCGAGTGAGGAGCACGGTGTCATGCTGCCTGTCGCTGGGGTCATAGTAGCAGGCGATCTGCTGGTTGGCCTTCAGACGCTCCGAGATGTTCACCACCATGGCCTGCATGACCGCTGTCTCCTTCTGGCACTTGGGCACGAAGAAGCACTGGTGGACAGACATAGATATGATATGACACACACAAGTGCACTGTTTTGAGTCCAAAGTGACTTGACAGAGGATACAGATGCATGTCACTACGGAGCAGGCAGGGGGCAGGATAATGTGTAGTGGGTTGGGTGTTTGACTCTCAGCCAGAAGTTACTGGGTTCGACCCCCCACGTCAACAGCTTAACGAGATATCTTCAAGCAATATGCCTGTAAATGACGGGCGTCTGGGATACTAGACTACCCCCCCCCCTCCTCTTTCAAAATGTAATAGCATTATGTCATCAGTGACACATGCTGTCCCGGTCATCATCCCTATGTCCATTCAAAATATCCATGATAGCAACTCATCTCTCTCTCTCTCTCTCTCTCTGTCTCTCGCTCTCTCTCCCACTGACATTAAACACACTGTTCACATTTTCTGAATCGGTGCGGGTCTAAATCAGGTAACACGTCCGCCAAGCGTCTGAAGACCATGTGCCAACATTTGACACGGTTCAGCCATTCCCAGAATTTATTATGTCTTTTTTCCCCTCCCTTTCTGGCACCGCCGCCACCAGCGCACTCACTTCGGAGCTGGCGTCCTGGGTCTCCTCGTTGTGGGATAGCCGGCTCACCCGCCCTGTGTTGTTGACGCTCACGTAGACCTGCAGACAGGGGTACCGCGAGACCCTCCAGCATTCCGGCCCACAGTTATAGGAGCAGTTGACGTCATGGGCGATGGTGGAGTTGAGAACCAAACACACCCCCTCCTCTGTCCACACACTGTGGCGGAAGTTTAGAAAACAAAAAACAAAACAACTTAATGGATGCAGAGGAGGATGATTCGGCAGCTGGATCTGTTCATTAAATGAACGGCTTTAGAGAGATTAAGGTGAGGAGGCTGGGAATCGAACCCAGTATCTTTGGCTGGGAGTCGAACACCCCAGCCACTACACTATCCTGTCCTTTGTCTCATGAATACTATTAAGTAAAATACATTAATAGAAGTGCTTCCACGGTAAATACAAATATGAATCTCGATCCCGAATTTACAGCCTGGGATGAGGTAAGTACAGACTTACCTGTCTGCGTAGGAGCGTAGGATGGTGATACCCAGGACGAAGTACATCATCACCGAGGAGAGGATCATCCCCAGACCCAGCAGGATGGCTCGGTCCTCCCCGGGTTTCAGAGCGGTCACTGTTTTCTTCTTGTCCAGTATATCCACGTCACGAAACTTCTGGTACATGGATCTAATGGCAGAGAAGGAACGGTCTAAAGGTTTATCCCTGGATCGATATGCTATAACGCAGACACATAGAGGTTTGAATTCTGTATATTTTGAAATGAGATTTGAGATGAAGACTCACTTTTCATTTCCTCTGCCTGCTCCTTTATGTTTAGAGCCCGTGACGAAGAACATCTTTCCTGAAGACTGGCGCCCTGCTTTACTTGACGTGCGGAGAGATTGTTGAAAAGACCTGCAGAGAAGAATTATATATATATGTTATACTTGTTGAGCAGGAACATATAGTCCCCCTGTTGTGACGAATATATAACATTTCCACAACACAAGACATTTATTTTAAGGACCGTGAGAACATTTTTAATATAAAACATCCAACAAAGTTGTTGGATGTTATATCTCATAATTAACTGAAAATGTAATAATAACAAAACAATAACAAGAAGCAGGACAAATGCTACTGTACCTTTGGTGCATACTGAACGTCTTGCCCAACAACCACTCCCAACACGCAAACATATAACATCTGTATTTTCTAATTTTATACAAAACCAACCCTACTCCTCAACCACCACCACCTGAACAGGATTCTGGAGTTTATGATGTCACGGGGCGCCAGGGGGGAAAAATACAGTAAGCTCCCTGCCACTGGGTAAATATCTCATTTAAAACACACAGCAATGCTAATGAGGTTAGCATGAGATGATGAGGGATGGGCCTAGATGAAAGGTGTTAATGCTGACAAACTGAACTGCCGACGATTTGAAAGGCATACAGTACCTGCCTGGAGCGTGAACACCCTGCTGTCAACACAAACTCATTGGTGGAGCAGCACCAACACCTGCGGTGGTGGCTGGTGGCTTCCTATCTCCCGGTCCCCGATGCGCTCAGACAGTAAACACAGCATTCGGTGGTACGCAGCGACCCTTAAGACACGTTCACATTTCATTTGTCTCCGCTCAGACAAAAAAAAAGGAAGACATTATGAGTTATCAGTTTGAGGTCACCCAGGGGGGTCGACAATGAAGAGAGGATCGATTGCAAGAGCCACTTTCAAGATTGGCTTTTTTATTATGGATGATATATTAAAAGATTTTCAACGTCAGGTCACCGGGCATTTAACACTATTAATAACGAAAACTCTGTATTAAATATTCAGAAATGGATTTAATTCTCATTCAAGGCTATATTAGAAAACCAAAGCAGTGATGTTAACACGTACATGTTTATTACATTTTGGAAATATGGTTTCATCATGTGATTCCTTTCAAGGTAATGTGCGAGCAAAACAGAGTTGTTAAACATATCTGAGTGGTAATTCAGTTATACTAAAGGAAGGACAGAGAGCAGGCCAGGGTTTAATCTCACAGAGGGTAACAATGTGGGTCACAACAGAGGCAGAACAGTCCAGCAAATTCCTCTTTTATGAGTTATTTCCTCATTGAATTACATTCCCAGCTGCTTAAGAAGCAATGTTGTCATGTGGAATAGAAAACAACTCAAAAACACAAAAGCAAACAGACCAATATATCAGGGCTTGACAGTAATGGTTGCCAGGTTGCCCTTGGCAACCATTTTGAGAAATTGTCAACTAATACTTGGCCTTTGGTTGCCATCAGTGGCCACAACTTTTTAACATAAAATACAGGGACAGCAAATAGCAAACGTGCACCCCAAAATAAATAGATTTGTTGCATTAGAGTCACAGGCAACGCTTTTAAAAGCTCCCAGGTCCAGTTAAATGTCCGCTTCATGCACTACGAAGGCTGAACTTGGCAAGGGACTTCCTAGGACATATAAGGAGTGACCAGTGAGGGTTTGTTTTTCTTCTAAATGACAGATGACCTCTTAATGTGTCCCTAGTTATGTCTTGAGAGATTGTAGCATGATATTACAGCTAAAGTGACTCACAAAAAGTGAATTTGTTAGCAGGCCTAGTAGTCAAACCAGCTGTAATCTGCAGCAAGGCTTTCCTTCATTTGACTAGAATCGGCATTGCTATTTAAAAGAATGCAAATTCTAAACAAATGATTCAGGAAATTATTCAACTGAATAATTCCCATGTCATAGAATCAGCAGCATCTATGTCAAAGATGCTGCTGACCAAAGATTTCATATCATATTTTAAAAATCTTCAACTAAAATCCACCACTATAACCATCAGCTATTCATCAGCTAATTAATAAATAATGATTTAATTATTATTGTTATTATGATGACTATGCCAATTGTGGTTATTATGGTTATTATGAGTATTCTTATTATTATGTATTGTGTATCATACTTGTTATATATTGTCATTATTATATCATTATTATATAATGATTATTTCAAGCCGAACAACAACACGCAAATGTATGGTTATGAACGCTGACGGTAATGTATATATTTGTAGTCCTCTGGTTACTCAGGGGCCGCTGTGTGCGCTGACAGGTCACATGACACCACACAGGACAAAGGTCTTTCTGTGGTCCCCAAGATGCTCCGCTCTGTGCCTTCCACTGTATTGAATCTATAGCGAGCTAACGGCCGGTATGCAAAGTTCACAGGTTTTCCCTTTTATCGGTAAGATAAACCTCCAGTATGTGCCACAGATGTGATCAATGGACCATATATCATTATTTATAGCTCTATCTCTTGTTGATAATTTTACGCAGACCTCCGGTGAGTGAATGGTCCACCGACGCCATACGTGGTAAACCTCAGACATGTATATATTGTGGCTTCGTGTCAATTTATTTGATAGCCTTGAGCGGCTACACGGCGCGTTAAAGGGCCGACACAGAGTGCAATGTCTTAGCAGGATTCCTGAAGGCTTAGTGCTACATGTTTTATATACTTTATATCTCGGGCGAAGTACTCTGAGCAGAGCCCGATGCTAAGTTCGTCTTTAATGAAGAAGGTCTTAGCGTGTGCGTGTTGTGTGAGTCCATACGGTGGTTATTGCTTTAGGCCAGGTGGGCCCACTTGGTTCAGTGGGTTTTAAAAAAGACACAAACTCTACTGTATATGAGGGACCCTGTAGAGCAGGCCCTGGGCATGGGCAGTAAACACTTTAACAAAGTCAGAAGTGGAGAATGGAAACGTGATCTTGTGGCCTGTATGGGGCGCATGTGACTTGCATGTCAACTGCATGTTGTACATTCATATGGCAGCTGCACAATAAAAGGATTCTAGTCATTCTGGATGTATGTATGTTGCACGCATAGGTGCAGTGTGTACATACAATCTTCTCACATAGGCACAGATCTTTATTTGATGAAAGTAATGCATTTGTGTGAGACTTTTACAATGAGCAGCTACAGAATTTCACCAGTCAATAATAATAAAACCATAAAGTGTTATGCAGCTAGTATTAGTCATACAATGGACCCCATAATGACAACGCAAAATCTTACAAATCCCTCTTTTTGACCATGTATGGCCTCTAAAAGAGATATCACTATTCCTTATGTTATATACTATCTATGATTATCATATGTATTCTATCACAATAGCATATTATAGAAAATCAAAACTCTTTACATTCCTATTGCCTTCAATAATATCACAGTTATCATCGTCCTAATGATATTTATTTCCTAAGTTATACCTTGCAGGAGCGTGGGCCTACTTTGCTGAAACAGCACCAATGAATGGGTGTAATCCGTGTGGTCCTACCTGTTGTGGGCTCGGGTGGTTAGGATAATCCGCGGTACTGTGTGCATCTGTCACCATTGGCTCTCCGACATGATATGGGCTCTGAGGAACAGCAGCCAAGCACTGCTTATTTAAACTCTTGTACCAAGTGAACAAAATGCCTGTCATACCTGTGCTCGTAATATGAGTTCCCTTGTATAATGCCACCATGCTTCAAATGAGAGGGCCAGGCACATTGTATCTATACCGTATCCCATAATAGCCAATGTTAACTGTCCCCCCTGGGTGAGACTGCTCATTCTGGGCTGCTCACTGCCAATTATTGCTCTACATGCTATACCGTACATGACGTGAGACATTCAGGAGGCTCTATCGAATTAAATGGCTTAGTACAAACTGCAGTTAAAGTTTTGCAATGTAGGCCTACTGTATGATAGAATGACAGTAGACGTTGCTGGGTTTCGCCACAAGGGAGCGCTGCCGTCTCAGAAATTTCAAACTAGTGTGCTTTAGCGCTGGATATAGGCAACACCCATATGGACCATTTGTTTTCCAGATGTAATTTTCTAGTTACTTATGATCATTCATTATTATCTGTAAAATTCAAATGAGTTTATCCTGAAATGTAATTCTGGACACATAGACCTATGTCCACTTTTGTCTGACAGCAATAAATTGTTAGTTGTGATTCCCACAACACAGACTATCTGTAAGCTTCTTCTCAGTAGAATCTGTTGTAAGCTAAAATAATAGATTCTCTTTTTTTGTCGTTTACCATTTACTTCCTTTATGGCCTTGCTTCCAACCATTTAACTGACAACAATTTTCTGGGAATGTTCTTTTTTTCCACCTCTGGAGCCATCTGCCTAGTATCAGCACAAGACAACTGACGTAGTATTGCGTCTCTGGGTCTGAATCTTTCGACTCTGCCTGCTCTGCCTACACTATAATAATGTATGCTAAGGTTCCATTTCAATGTGTATTTTGGTTGGAACCCTAAAATGGAAACAGAACCAAATTGAAGTTGCTTTGTGGGCAACATTTGGAGGTACAATGTTTTTTTTTCTCCATCTAAAAATAGGTCTTGCTGATCACGCAATGCAAATACATGAGTTTCTCTCTCTCTCTCTCTCTCTCTCTCTCTCTCTCTCTCTGTCTCCTTTTGGCTGGGAGTCAAACAAAGCCTCCAGCCTCTAACCAACAATGTAGTAGTACAGGAAAAAATCAGGCATGTTGTGTTACTGGCTATTATTCCTGTGTGACAGAACCTATGCATTATTAAACATGAACACAAGGCCTGTTATTGGCATTTACAGCAGAACATTAGTATATTCCATATTAGCTCATAAATAATACGGGGAAATGATGTGTATTGTACAACCATAACCTATTAAGTTGTATTCATGTAATCCAAATGCATCCCTTGGGGCCCCGCGGTATGCCGTCAATCCATTTAGATCAAACTGCATACTTGTGTATGTTTATGCGTGTGTGTATATGTTCTTGGAAGTGTGTGTGTGTGTGGGTGTGTGTCTAGGCACGTTTGTGTACATGTTTGTGTGCGAGGAGACATTAATGGGTGCAAATGTGTGTGTGTGTGTGTGTACGTGTGTGTCTAGGCACGTTTGTGTACATGTTTGTGTGCGAGGAGACATTAATGGGTGCAAATGTGTGTGTGTGTGTACTTGACACTGGGCGGCAGTAGCTCAGGAGGCTCGAACCCCATCTACACTGTTATGATAGACAGCACACAGACTACTTATGACTACTCTCACACAACAGAGTGAATAGCCTGCTTTGATGGGAGCAGTTTCATAAGTTACTATGCATATTTTATAAGCAACTAGATTATACAAACGTATGCAGTTAGTAGCCTAGGACTAGTACTTGAGTGGGTAGTAGTAGAAGTAGAAGTAATAGTAGCAGCCTAGCCGTGTGTTGTGTTGTTATTGTACATATTAATGCACGTCAAGTTTGTATACTATACCATAATTCGTGTTAAAGAGATGAAAAAGACAATACACCACTAAGGATAGGACAGAGACAACTGCACGTCACTGATTCGGCATTTCACGATATGTCATCATTTCCCGGGGGGGACCAATTAGCAACGAGAAGACACCACCAGGCAATAACATAAATTGGTATAGTACGTTCAAAATTAGAGGAAATACGCCTACATTTCCTACTTGCGATGCAATGTAGGAGACAGTTGCATTGTATCGGAGCAACGACAAGGCTCCCCACTGAAAATCCTTGAAGTCTAGGAATCATTGCCTACATGCAGTATGCGTCTTTGTGTGTCTGTTTGGCACCTGGAAATCGCCATTGTGATTATTAATTATTCTGCAATTTCAATATGTCAATGTGCAACATTGATTGCACGAATAAAGTGTGCCTGTTGTGGTTGTCCCCCCAGTGTGAATGACTGAGCAGCACAGGATGGGGGTGGGGTGTAATAATGTATGGGGTAGTGGGGATGACCAGTCAGGCAGAAATGAGGTGTAGTGGGGGATGGGCGCGGGCCGTTGTTATGACTGCTGCTTGGCTGCGAGACAAGCTGCCGCAAGAGGCCCGAGGCGTACGAGGCATACTTTCGTTTGCATTTCATTTGTCCAATTCGCTTACACAATGTGACCCCATTTTCGTTGCGTGCACACGTCATCGAACCAGGTATACGACATACGAAGGTATTACATTGATGAGTAAGTAGTTGAGTGCATTTGATTTTACAAATGTTTCTGGGAATAGGTCGGCTGGATTGCATATGAAACGCGATGACTGTGTAGTCCGGAATGTAACAGACACCTTGTAGTCTGAACAAACCCCAGACTCCACTCAAAACGTTTTTGCCAGAGGATAGATGCATACCGTGGTGAATAAACGCACACATGCACTTTCACTAACATTGACATGTTTTTTTCATAACTACACGGTAACCAGTGGGAACGCGGCTGTCGGGTTTGGACGAGCTAATATCCCAATTGGCCAACAAAAATACGCAGCCACCGCCAACCTCAATACAGTAGGCTACTGTCACAGGCGGCTCATTTCCGCGGGTCCGGTCACTCCTCTGCCGAGCGTCTGAAGCCGTCGTTAGCTTCTTACCGCCTGCCTCTTTAGCTTTAATATGATCATTAATTTTTATGCGGACGCAATTAATTTGGCGGTAGAGAGAAATGGATAACGCGGTTTGATTTAATAACAAGGATCCCAGAAGAAATCGTCCGTTGAAAGGTCTTAACGCACGCAGGTACGGGATTACAAAAACAGTCATTAGCTTAACTTGCTAGTAGTGCCGTGCACGCTAGCTTGTAAGCGGGCTTTGAAGGCTGACTAGTAGGTGGTGTGGTCCTGCTATGCATTATTTCAGCGCATATCCTGCGAATATGTCGAGGTGTGTGCAAACTGTATATCGCCATACAGCTATGAGCTCAGGTTTGTTCAAGCGGTGAAGTAGGTAGCCTGGCTGGCATGTGTTGTGATGTTGGGCACGGCCGCTAGCTAGCCAGCTAGCCGGATAACACGCTACCCTGTATCCCAAAACTATATTCGCAGGTCGGTGATTGTAGAAAGCACCCGAAACAATTCCGTTTAAAAAAATTAAAAAATCTGTAGATAATACATGTAATGATATTTGAGTAAATGTAGGTTTTCCGGTGTGCTCGGTCATTGACTCATCGTGACATGTGGACGAATGGCTGTCTAATAACGTTACGGCACATGTTCATACCCTGCGCCTAAATGAAACACGGATCTAAACCCGTCAGTACGTCAACTGAAACACGTTATGTGACTAACGACTGAGGCTATAATGAGCCATCATCTCATCATACGCCTGCGTTAGCTCGGAGAGCACGCTTGTTCCCTCGCCATTCACTCGCAACCTTGTATGGGGGGATGGGCATTGTATTTCCGCAAGTAGCAAGGCATGCTAGCCACCAGTTAGCACAGTGTGCAATTGAGTGGGAAAATTGGAAAAAACAAATGTGCAAAAATGCATGTAGAGAACGCCGTAAACGCTTCGTGACGTGGCGATGACAATCTGAGGGAAGCAGGTGTGCGTCAGGAAGATACACCCAAAGCGCTCACATTGTAAAGTGCAGCACTCTGTTTTAAAGCATGACCTCAGTTATTTCAGGAGTTGATATGAATCCTACTGTCCCTAACCTTTTAGCTTAGTTCGTTTTTAGCTTGTGTGGTAGACCTTTGCACAACACGACAGTGCCTTCAGTTAAATGTCCTCATATAAATGTCAACATGTACAACGTGTAAATATATTTATATTGATATTTATTGATTAGTTTTATATGGTAAAGTAATAACAAAAATAATAAAGTAAATAATCACGTAAACGATCTACGGTGCAATCTAGGGGACAGGGTACATATAACTGAGTGATCTATGGCTGATGTGTATTATTGATAAGATGATCCTGCTTAAAGATAAGCCGATGTACCATATTCTATTTGAATTTCTTTCCTGCAGAGCTCCAGAATTCCCGCCCAGGACCACATGTCCCATGATGGACCTCTGAAGACCGCCTGATCACATGGGTAGCGTATTAATTATAGTATTAATACCTCATAGGCTAACATGTCGTCGGCGTAGAAGTTTATTTTCCCAATCACAATTTAAGTGTATTCTAAGCCGTCTGTAGTACTGTCACACAGATAGTATCTCCCTTATCCTCTCAACTCATTATAGACTGTTCAGGGTGAGGCAGTTAGTGGTGGTGGTGTTGGTGACAGAGGTTAACAAAATGGCCATGGCTCACCCAGCTGGCGTCATAACGGTGACATACAGTATCCCATGTGTTTGGAAATAGAAAGCCAGGCTATTCCCCGGTGATGAGAACGCCGGTGCATGCAGTCACACGTTGCTCGTGCGTGACTTGACTCTTACACAAACACACTGTAAGGTTGTGGTGGTGGTGGTGGGGGGGGGTTTCACACAGCTGACCTGCTATGCATATATGACCCTCAGAGTCTCTGCTGTGATAGAATGTAGGTCTATAGCACAACGTGGGCACGAGTGGGG